>VMDO01026391.1:0-26785 GCA_007922755.1 Pedetes capensis | reverse complement strand
GTTGCCTAAAAGGAAAACAAATTTAACAACAGTGAATTATTTTCTAGGAAAAATCAATTTTAGCAAGCCAATTTTAAAATGGCTAGTTTATTATTTTCCCCTTTATGTGCCCTGCCAAATTTAAACCAGACAGGTTATAAATTATACCATAACCTTTTCATTTCTGGGACATGAATTTTGTTTCTGATGTAATTAGTGTCTTTTCCACTGTCTGTGTCTGAGGTACTGAGTTGGAAGAACGTCAAGCCAAGAGCAGGAAGTATATTTGTTTTGTTTTGTTTACTATTCCTTTCCCCCAATTACTTCTGATGTATATTCCCATTATAGTCTATTTATTATTTTAAACAATTTTTAATAAATTCACAGAAGTAAGGGCGTGTTTGTAGATAGTGTTCTAGGATGGTGACGTTCCTCATCTCTGCCTTGAGTTTCGGCTTCTCCAAATCTGACAGTTCTGATTGTTCTCACTGCTCCTTTGAGAACCTTCTAACCCTCCCACACTGGTTCCACAGGGCACTGTTCTAATGTGACTACTGTGTCATAGGCGCTTTGGCCTGGAGAGCAAGTACATTGGTATATTTTTCCTACAGGAAAGGGGACAAAAAATGTACAACTACTTTTTAGATTTAAGCTAAAATATCATGATATGACACTGCATGTTTTTGAGATGTAGAGTGAAATCTGTTTACATGTATTGAGGACAATGCCTCCAATGAATAAAGTAGTTTCTGGTCATAAAGTAGTTTCTAGGCATAAAAGTCATCTTCATTTCAGTGCATGGTTTGCTGTGTTTCTATTTAGTGTTCTAGCATTCCAAATGGAGTCAGTGTCTTTATTCAGTATTAACCTCTATTTATATTGTTGTTGTTGTTAGGTACTGTTGAGTAGGTGTCCAACTCATAGCGACCCTATGTACAAACAGCACTGTTAGTGCTTCCCTGGTACTCATAGGGTTTTTGATGGCTGTTTTTTGGGGGAGTGGGTTGCTAGGTCCTTCTCCCAAGCCTACAGCCCCTGGTATTCCCAGGTGGTGTCCCATCCAGGTACTAACCAGGTCCCACCCTGCTTAGCCTCTGAGATCTGATGGGATCAGACATCACAGTGCTATGGCTGCAGGCACAGTGACCCAGGCTGGCCTCAAACTCATGATCCTCCTGACTTATCCTCCTCAGCAAGTTGATTACCAGAGTGCACCGCCATGGCCGGTCCATGTATATTACATCTGCTTTCTTGGACTACTTTTCATTTGGCAGTTCTCCTCTTACTTCCTTTCTATCTCAATTATGTTTTCTGTTTTTTCTCCAGTTCACTGCTGCATCATCCTGACTTCTGTACTATAATGTGATCAAGGTAGAGGTCTTTCATGGAGGATCATAACTTTGGGGATGAAAGACACTGAATGATATTACACAGTGATGGTAGTGATCATGATAGTGATAACACACTGACCATGACAGTAAACGATGTGCTTTATGTGGTACATATGTTGGAGGTGGCTGTTGACCTTTGTCGGTCTAGCCTATGATGTTATTACTGTCTCTATTTCATAAATCAAATAGACATAGAAAGCCCTTCAGTAATTTGTTCCAAGTTACAATGCTCTTAATTACCAAAGTGAAGGTAGGAAGCTTTTCTAACTGCAAAGCCTGAGATTTTAATGACTCACTTCTTGTGTAATTCAACAAAGGGACTACTGAGAACCAGCTAAAATATGTCATGTGTCACATAACTTAATGATGGAGCAAAGCAGGGAATCTGGCCCAGGTCCCTGTGTTCACTGGTCCTTTCAGGTCTGATTTCATTGCAGAGCTTGTCTAATAGTCGACGGTAACTGAACGAATGTGAACGTGCCACTGGGGACTTGGGACTGTTAGGAATCATGGCAGAAGGTGGCAACCAGCCTGCTAGTTTACGAGGCATTGGAGACTGAGGGAGACGTGACAATGCTAGTCTCATCCCAGAACCGTGACATCATCAAGGCCAGGACATGGGTTGCTACTCAAGCACCTGGGGGTAACATGCTCTGCTAGCCTGTCCTGAATCTCTCGAGACCGTGCAAGCAGAACTGTGGAACACGGAAACATCTCATAGCAGAAGGGAGATGCCAGATCTGTTCCTGGGAAGGTGCTAGCAGTCAATGGAAAAAAAAATCACACTGTTAAGTGACTCAGGAGGCAGAGGCAGGAGGATCACAGGTTAGAGGCCAGAGGCAGCCTGCATAACTTAGCAAGACCCTGTCTCAAGGCAAAAAATAAAAATAAAAAATGAGCTAGTGGGAGCAGCTCAGTGGGTCAACGCTTGCAAAGTATGTGGGAGTCCCTGGGTTCAACTCTCCCAGTACCACATACTCAAAAGATCACATTGATCTTAAAATAGACAAACACAAAGGTAAAACAACACCAAGAGTAGCAATAAAATATGTAAAGCTAGTGAGTCCTAAGGATATAAACAGATGGAGGTGTTCCATCCTTCTATGGGCTTCCATGTGCATCTCCTCACAGTATAGATTCCATTCCGTGCTCATTCATTCAGCAGACATTTACTAGGAATTGTTCATATGCTACGAACAGAGGTGGTAGGCTCTTTAAGAAAATTTTAAAATGGCAACAGTTAGTATTTTGCAGTTGATGTTACTAACAGCATGTTTAATGAATAATCTATTGAGCATCTACTAGCATGCAATGAATATATTGGGCACTTGTCATGCTTTTGCTTATCATTTAATCTATGCAGCATTATAATCTCTATTTTACAGCAGTTTGTCTAAGATTCCATAGGTAGTGATTATGTAAGTAAGGTTAAAACTCAGTGTGTTATAACTGCACAGTTTTTCTGTTTTTACTTTACGACCTCTTGGAAGCTCACAACCTAACAAGGTCATTACTTCCTTCTCTATTTCATATTCCTTTCTTTGGAGTAGTTGGTGTCTTAATTTCTTTTAATTTGTATTTTTGAGACAGAATCTTGTTATGTAGACTTGCCTAGCCCAGAACTCACTACTCGTAGCTCAGGCTGGCCTCAAACTTGTGGCAATCCTCCTTCCTCTGCCTCCTGAGTGCTGGGATTACAGGGACATACTATGATGCCCAGCAGGTCTCAATTTCTTAATGCTTTTTCTTAAAATTCAAGTTTATGTGCCTGCAATGTAGTAAAGCTTTAGTAATTATTTGTTGTAATTTTGATTCATGATGATGAACTCCTTATATGGTTATAGATGGTATATGTAAACCTAGTACCAATAATTTACTTCTGGGGATAATTGATCTAAATTGTAAATATAATGCAACGTAAGCATTAGAGTGCAAGACAAGTCACCTTCAGAGCAGTAGTGAGGAAGAAATTGCAATTGATGTGAAAAGCTGAAAACTCACCTTGAAACGTGCATTTACTTCAGTGCAGGGCACTTTACCTTCAGCCTTGACCTGGTCATAAAAATTTCAACTGGACAAGTGCTTTATTATTTATTTTTGCGACCCCTTCATCCCCCCCACCAAATTAAGCAGACACTAGTATTATTTTATAAGAGTTCAGGGGAAATTCTTTTTTTCAAAATCCAGGTGTGGGAGCATTTATTTATACACAGAGAATTTGTCTTATTTTCATTTACAACTTCTACTGCTATGTCGCCTGCAGCCATAGCCCTGTGGCATCCGATCCCTTCAGATTCTCGGAAGCTAAGCAGGGTCAGGCCTGGTTAGTAACCGGATGGGAGACCGCCTGGGAACACCAGAAGCTGTAGGCTGGAAGAAGGGCCTGTCAACCCCCTTCCAAAAATCAAGCTGCCATTGAAAACCCTATGAACAGCAGAGAAAGCACTGACAATAGTGTTTCCCCTGTTGTGCAGAGGGTCGCTATGAGTCGGATACCGACTCGATGGCACCTAACAACAACAACAACAACTGCTATGTCAGTACTTCTCTGCTATTCATAGGGTTTTCAGTGGCAGATTGTTTGGGGAGTGGATTGCCATGTCCTTCTCCCTAGCCTGCAGCACCTGGCATTCTGTAGTACATAGGGTCTCTATGAGTCAGATCCAACTCAATGGCACCTAACAACGACAACAACAACTTTCTTTGTTGTTGTTAGGTGCTGTCAAGTCAGTGTCTGACTCATAGTGACCCTAATTACAACAGGAGAAGCACTACTGTCAGTGCTTCTCTGCTATTCATAGGGTTTTCAATGGCAGATTGATTTTCGGGAGTGGGTTGCCAGGTCCTTCTCCCACAAAAACTTTTACCACATTTATAGTAGTGCTTTCACCAAAAAAAAAAAAAAAAAAACACTCTGATGACCTTAAGTGGGCAGATTGTGTTGTTTTATAATATACAGCTGTATGGGATAAAAAAAAAAAAAAAAACCTGTCCAAAAAAAAAATTCGTCAAATTCAACTACCTATTTTAAAATCTTCCCTATTTCATGTAGCAATTGCATGTATTCATATACATATATATGTGTGTGTGTATATGTGTATATACACATACACACACACACACACACACACACACACACACACACACATATCATGGGGTTGTTGTTGTTGTTAGGTACTGTCGAGTCGGTATCTGACTCACAGCGACCCTCATAGGGTTTTCAATGGCTGACTGTTTCAGGATTGCCTTGGGAGTGGATTGCCAGGTCCTTCTCCCATCATATCATGGGGTATTTGGATGGATATATGTTTG
Organism: Pedetes capensis; assembly: GCA_007922755.1. Taxonomy (NCBI): domain Eukaryota; kingdom Metazoa; phylum Chordata; class Mammalia; order Rodentia; family Pedetidae; genus Pedetes; species Pedetes capensis. Next base: position 22,103 of record VMDO01026391.1, on the reverse strand, counting down.
TATACATATATTATTTAGGAACTATTTTTCTTTTTTTTCCTTTCTCACAGACCATGGATACTTACTTTCAATTGTTTTCAAATATTCATGCTTGGAGAAGGGAAGATCAAAACTGTGAAATCTTAAGGTTACTTTTGCTGTTCTGCTTCATTTAAAGTATTTCCACACATACAAACACACACATTCAAGTTCAAGTTTATTTTTTTCTAAAAATAAGAGGAAAACAGCAATCAGACAAAGATTCGTGTATTTTGATCTGAATCTTTTAAAGGCATATTCTTGAAGGGGAAGGTGACAAGGACGAGAAGCCCTGAGTGATGGTGGGTGGTCCCCTGCACAGGCATTCACAGGGCAAAGAAAGATGTTCTATAACCCACAGACCAGTGTGTCAGAATATGTCGATTCCTTGAATCTGTTAAGTGGGTCTAAGTCCTGGGAACCTCAGAACAATCTGGCTACAGATTGACAATAGGGTTTTAAATGACAAATTATTTTTTCAAGTAAAATTAAACACTTTTAGACCTTTAATTTCCTATCACTACTCTTTTGATGCACACAAAGAAAGGTTATGTAGCTCTTCTTACTTGAAATCCAAGATCTACCCTCGAAAGTGTGCACCAGGTGACTCATTATTCAATGACATCTTTTCTTGTTGATATCAATTTGAACATTAGAGATGACTTAGAAATTCACATCCCTTCACATTTATAGTCATTTATATATATATATATATATATATATATATATAGGGTCACTATGAGTCAGACTTGAATCAACAACACCTAACAACAGTAACAACATATTGTGTAAATATTTCATTCTCTTTTTTATTAGTCTTTCAATTGGTTGTGTTGTTGTTGTTGTTTTGGGGGTACCATAAACTATGATTATGACAAAATTCTGTTGTTTGCTCAACACTAAGTTTTATGTGTGTCAAAATCATTTTCTATATTAAATAAGCTCAATAGAAAGTCACTGGCAGCCAACAAGTCCTCTTTGGGAGCGGGTAGCATATTTGTGATTAATTATAAAACTGAATAGCATGATGCTTTGTGGAAAGCATCAGTAAAAAGGTAGAGGATGAGGATAGCATATAAACAACTAATTTAATTGACGCTTCTGCTTACAAAACTAAAAATTTACATCCAACTCCCTGAACACAAAGCGTCATCGGAACACTGCTTCTTCCTCTTGGGAAATGAGCCAGCAGGCAAACAGGCATGTCTGTCACAGCCTCACACTTGTGAGTGATCCACAGGCACACCCCTCGTGGGAGGGAGATCACCGCCCTGCCGGCTTCCTCCTGTGAGCTTTTGGCTTGGTTCCAGGGATGGTAACAGGAAGCTTCTGCAGACAGCTCTCACAGGGACTCTGGCCTCTGTTTACTAACATTTCAAATGCTTTATTTGATTTAATCTTCTAATAACCTTACTTCCCATATGGCCTAGATGATGTTTTTCCTGTTTTACTAATAAGTAAACAGAGGATCAGTGGTTTGACTTCCTAAGGTTCCATAGCTGGTGCAGGATGGAGAATGTACATAGTTAGGGAAGGGTTCCTAATAGCAAGGATTTCCCAGGGAATATGCAGGGTTTTTGTTGTTGTTGTTATTGGTTTTGTTTTGTTTTGTTTCTTTTGTTTGTTTGTTTTTAGTACAAAATTGTCTTAGAGACCAGAAGAAACCTTGGAACTAATACTTCAACTTCTTTTTGAACCACTTGAGTCATGGGAAACTCAAACTCAGCAGTTATTTATTTATTTATTTTTCCGTTTTCAGACAGGTAATTTTAGAAAAGTATTTCTATTTTATCCCTATTTTCATCTCCTCCCCATGGTGGCAGCTGGCCTTCATGGAGCTAAGTAGAACAAGTTTCCCTGTTTGTCCAAGTTTAAATCCTCTCTTGCTTGTTTGCTAAATCAGGAAGCAGTGTGAGGTAGTAGGAAGAGGACTTCTGACAAGACTTGAGTTCAAGTCCTAGCCTGATCTCTGCGCCAGGCCTGCAGTTACTCTCTTTAGCATGTGTTAATGGAGTAGTAATGACTTCTTTCCCAGTGTGCTTCTGGGCAATTATTCAATGAAATGAGGTTCCAAGCCCTGCTTTGCATCGGGGAAAACACTATAAATACCCTTTCCTTGCTTCTAACGTGAAATTTACTAATTCCTTCAACTGTCTCTTAATCTGTTGCTTAGTTTGTTGAAATAATTTCTTGGGATGCCACTGTCACAGTTCTCTAAACTTGCTCAGTGGCAGAGGCATTGATATCACCTTCGATCTGGACAGAACATTTCTATTATCCAAGGAATAGATACATACCTGATTTCTGGCTTTAATCACTCTGGTATCATACCTGGCTTCTATCAGGCAGCAGATCCCAGCAAGTGTGTTTAGTTTGAAGCAGGCAAGATACCAATAGAGTTGGGAAGAAATAAAATCTGTTTGGGATAAAACTTTTAGCAACCCAGTATCAAAATCAGGACAGAAATTCACAAATGTAACACAGGATATCAGTGGATTTTAAGATTTACCAATAATACATACTGCTGAATACAGCAAATACTGTGGCAGGAAGTGACATTTCTCTGGATTGGACTATGGAAAGGAAGGGAGATCTCAAACACCGGAGCTGAGGATTTCCTTATGAAACCAAGTATGTTCAAGAAATTGTGGTACAGACACCCTAGGTATCCAATTGCTTAAAATCAAAAGGCTTTAATATGAATTACCTTGTAAATAACTTAAAGTTCCATCAGTTTATTGTAAAATTGGAATGAATACAAAACACACCAATATGGGGTTAAGAAAATAAGGAAATGGAAAGAGTATGTGATTTAGAGACATACCTAAGCCCAAATCTGGCTCTTGTATAATCTACCATGATGGCCGATTGCTTTGAGGCTCAGTTGTCCTATCTGTGAAATTGGGTGGCAGTGGTGTCTACCTTACAGAGTTTGTTGTGAGGATCGCATGAGCTACTAATACGAAATGTTTGCCATGGTGCCTGATGCAGTAAATGCTCTGTAAATGTTAATTATTCTTTTTATTATTTTTCTTTATGGAGTAGCTTCTTTAGTCTCAGTTTTATTCTTTTCAAGAGGGGATTAGACATACTGTTTAGAGACTAGCTGAAATAGTATCTGATGCAGTTGCTCATCATACACCCCTTAAGTTGTTATCATCAATCTTATTATTTTCTATTTCATTCAGATAAACTTTGATTTATAATTTAAATAGCTCCACGTTTTTATATTCTGCATTTTTCTTCATGGTCCTAATCCATTTTTCTGGAGCTGTAGGTATGACCATGGAAACCAATTAGCATTTCCTTAGTTTGCATGATTCAAAAGATGTTGGGTTCTTCAGCTTGCAAATTGGTCTACGGTTCTTTCCCTGATGGGACAAGCTTAGAGTACACTTCAATATCAACTTCTGTAGAAAAGCCTGAAGTCTTTCCTCTTCTAAAATGCAAATCACATCAAGTTAATATCTGTACATAAAAACCTACCTGCTGAAAAAGTTTGAGAGCTGATTTCACTTTGAGGATAATTTGCAGGAGTGATTAGGCCTGAGCAGAATTATATCCCACTTGAAAATGTTGTGTTAGATTTTCCCTGCTTACCAACGTCACTTTCATCATCCTCCCCATGTCTCTGCTGCTCTGGACTCATTTATTCATTTATATTAGCTCTTTCAGAACTGTGCTTTGTAAAACCAGGGTTCCTTTCGTTATTAGTATACGTTCTTGACTCGACAGAACCTAACAACAACATGATCAAACATGTCTCAAAATAGTAGATATTTTTTAAGAAAAAGAAGTGGGTTTTCTTAAGATTGGACTTTGCAGAGCCTTCCCTAACCCTTCAAGACTCCTTGGGACTCCCCAAAGACATACATCACTGGCAAACTTTCTTAACTGGGTACTAGAAACTTCCTTTATGGAGTACCTGTGAACAGCTTATCAGACACTATGTTTGTAGTTTAGAAAATCCTGACTTAAAATAGCTGTAACTATAAAATAGTTTTCAGATAATTAGATGGTGTCCATCTGTATGTATTTATGCACTTTCTTCTACCATAAGTATGTTCTTTAATATATACTTTGTAGGCAGGCCTGTGGTTTTCATCTAAATGCACACTTGCTCCCAAGTTCACACAGTCCCCCTCCCACATACTACTCTGGTCCTCCCACCACCTCGATGGCCATCTTGTGGTTTGTGGACCAGGACAAAATCTGCTGGAAATGAGTTGCAAATCCATGATTTCTTTTGCTATGTTCATTGGAAGATTCTTTTACACTTGGACCAATGTACACACACTTATTTCCATAATCACTTCATATTGTAATTGCCCTAAACTGAACTTACCTCTTCTCCTGAAGGTCTTTTTTTCCTTTCTTGGTTAAAGTAAGCACTATCAGATGTTCTAAATTTGGCCCAAAGTGGAAATCCCAACTTCATTTTCACATTTTCCTTCCTAAAACTCTTCACCTGATGGTATTTATTTCCTTCTTGGAACTTTATATGCTACCTTCCTCTTCCCTGTGGGGGCCTCCTCGCTATACAGAGAGTGTTCACACGAACATATACACACATGCAGAGGTACAGAAGGTTCTACAGAGGTACAGAAAATTCTCCAACTAGAGCCAGATGTAGGTCTGCTTTCTCAGCCTTGTCCATAGCCACACGTTACCCTTCTGACTTCTTCTTCTTCCCATTAATACTGGCACATGGCTACTTAAGGAGAAGGAACTGGTAGACCACTCCCAAAACAATTGGCCATTGAAAACGATGAATAGCAGAGAAGCCCTGTCAAATACAGTGCCAGAAAATGAGCTTCCCAGGCTGGACATGGTTCAGTGTTGGGCACTGTTTTGGTCTGTTGTATGTAGGGTCATTATGAGTCAGATGTGACTCAACAGCACCCAACAACAAGCATAGAGTCAGAGTTATTGTATTTCTTTGGAATCCTTTCCTCATGTTCTCTGTGCTCAGTTTTATCCCAACAGAAGATCATAATTGAATAATGTTTGCACGTGTGGATGGTATACTTTTAGTTTGCTCTGTACTCTGATGTCCATTTTTTCTCACCATTTTTGGAACCCCTTAACCAAGAAGGATATCTTATTCATTTAGAAGACCCTGATACCCTCCAAATTTACTCCTATTCAAAACTGAGAGGTGATAATCCCAAGGCATGTCAGCTAAAAGGTCTAGCCCGTCTCCCTCCACAGCTTTCCAGTGGTTTCACGATTTCCATCATCAGATGGCTCCCTTCCCATCTTATGGCTTTTGAGAAGACGCTGGATGAAGGTCAGAGCTCATTTTTCCTGCTCTAGCTAATCATCATAGGAAAGTCACTGGTTTTAAACTGTCTCCCATGAGGGTTTCTTTCATTTTTATGTTAATAAATTCTTTGTTCTATTTAATAAACATGTGTAAGGGGTACTGGAGGTGCTGGCCAGAGGGCGTATAGAAAGTCACCTGTCCCGTGGCAGTGTATTCTAACATCATGCTCCAGCCTAGGAATTCCTGCCCTAATTCATTAAGTGGAATTCACTGATTCCTGTGGTTCTATGGTACAACATGGCTATCTCATAGTAAGTTTAGGTGCTATCCAGTCAGGTCTGACTTATAGTGACCCTATGTACAACAGAACAAAACACTGTCTGACACCGTGCCACGCCAGGCACTATATCAGTGCTGCTCTGCTATTCATAGGGTTTTTGATGGCTGATTATTTGGGGGAGTAGGCTGCCAGGCTGCCAGGATCTTCTGCCTGGGCTGCAGCACCTGGTATTCCCAGGTGGTCTCCCATCCAAAGACTAACCAGGCCTGACCCTGCTTAGGTTCTGAGATCAGACAAAATCAGATGCCAGGGTGTTATTGTTTTCAATAAGATGCAAGTTCAGTCAGAGAAAGGAAAAAGAATTTTGCTTTACTCATGGGAGATAGTGAAACACGGAAAACCCATGCAAAATGGCATGATAAATGAGGCAGAAGAGAAGGATGAAGTTAACAAGAAAGAGACGAAAAGGATACAGAATGAGAGCAAAGAAATAAAGAATGAGCAAGATGGTTTTGTTTCATTTAAATACAATTAGCCCCCTGACAGCGAGATTGTTCTTCTCAATGCTGTGCTGCAGGGGGGGCGATTGCTTTGGAACAGCCTATAGTCTGAGAAGCCATCCACTGGGCTCCCTGGTCAAGGTACTTACGCTTATGTGGTTTACATAGAAAATATTAGGTAATCAAAGACTCTTCTTTATAACATTGCCCTGGACTGATGATTTTGTTATATTATGGGTTTAAAATGAACCCAAATCCTAGACTGCAGGTTTAACTGGGCCTGGCCTAAGCATCACTGGGCCTGGGCTACTTTATAGGAGACAATCAAATGGCCTAATTTTCTTGTAGCTACAAACACACAATGTTCCTTCTTTCCAGTGTGGATACATCCAAATTGGGAAGTAAACAATCACATTCCTTTGGAACTTAATATAAGAAGTCACCAATAAAAATAACTTTATGGTATCATAATAAACATTACTAATCCTTATCTGCCTGCAGGCATAGCTCTGTCACATCTGATCCTGTCAGGTCTCAGAAGCTAAGCAGGGTCGGGCCTAGTTAGTACTTGGATAGGAGACCATGTGGGAACACCAGGTGCTATAGGCTTAGGAGAAGGACCTGGCAACCCACTCCCAAAAATCAACCCACCATTGAAAACCCTATGTACAGCAGAGAAGCACTGAAAAGAGTATTTCCCCTGTTGTACGTAGGGTCGCTATAAGTCGGATACCAACTTGAGGGCACCTAACAACAATAGCAACAACAATAACAATCCTTATCTGCTCATGGAAAACCAAAGCAGATAACTTGAATTTTCATTTTATTTTTATCTTTCTCAGTTTTTCTCTGATGCAGTCTCTCTCACTAAAAGCAGGTTGAAAAGGTCCATCCTAAACTTAGAAATGGTGGCTCATGGGGGTTGTTTTTCTTTTATCTAGAATCAAATGGAAGATTTTCCAGGGACTCGTACAGTAAATAGGAGAGACGGTTTCTAACAGGTCTTGGCTTTGCTTGTTTGTTGGGCAAACTGACAACTACCTAAATTTCCTGGCTGTTGAGACTGGCTGCTAGTACTGATGCACGCGGGTCTCTGCGGTGCCAGAATGTGGTGGTCTGCCACCCTGTGTAGGGATGGGCCTGAGGCTGTGATGGTGAAGGAAGCTAGAGATCCAGTTCTGTCATCAGGAGTTAATTTTTTTTTCGGTACCTGGGGGTTGAACCCAGAGCCTCATGCATGCTTTGCAAGTGCTCCACCACCAAGCTGCACCCCCAGCCCATGTTTTATTTTTTTATCTTGTGACAAGGTCTCATTAAGTTATAAAGGCTGCCTCCGGTCTCAAATTTGCAATCCTCCTGCCTCTGCCTCCCCAGTCGCTGGGATTATAGGTGTGAACCACTGCACCTGGCATCAGGAGTTAATTATGTTGCTTACATTTCCCAACCTGTCCAGTCATGAGAATAATACTGCTGAGGAGAGCTTAAGTTATGGACCCACAAACCAGATTTAAGGAAAAGGATCCCCTTGTACTTTAAGAGAAGAAAAGAAACCTATTTGCCCTACTCTTTTTTCCATGCCCTATCCTTTCTTCCCAAACTTCCACTAGTCCTGGATCCAAATTCTATTCAAGTGATGTTATCTTTCTTGCCAAGTTTATTTAAAAAGTAGACCTGAGCCAATATAACATACATAAAGACACCAGGAGAAAAAAAAAAGAACATAGAAGTGGTTTTATATTTGTTATAGAATTACGTTATCTTCTCAAATGTTCTCTTCATAATGTCTTTAAATTTTTTGAGTCACCGAAATAAAATGATGCAACTAAATGCCTGAGTTCCAGGGCTAAGTGAATAAAAGATATGAATGTGTACATTTTATAGAAAAATTTTTTTCCCATTTTCACAACTTAGAGGTTGGCTCCTCAATGAGAGCTTTAAAGATTTTCCATCCACTGCTTTCCCTGTAGAAAGATGGAGTTAGAAAGGAAGGTAATGAGTTTCCAAGTGATGAATAGGGTGGTTTTTGTTGTTAGGTGCCATCAAGTCAGTGTCGGACTCATAGCAACCCTATGTACAACAAGTGAAACACTATTGTCGGTGCTTCTTCCCTATTCATAGGGTTTTCAATGGCTGATTGTTTTTTAGGAGTGGGTTGCCAGGTCCTTCTCCCAAGCTTACAGCACCTGGTGTTCCCAGGCGGTCTCCCATCCAAGTACTAAGCAGGCCCGGCCCTACTTAGCTTCTGAGATCTGATGGGATCGCATGCTACAGTGCTATGGCTATAGGCCTAATGAGGAGGGTATCCTTCTGGAGTGAATTTTAAGTGTAGGATCCTGGGAACTCATGAACCCAAAGGAGAGGCTGCTCAGGGAATAAAGTGACATTTTATCAAAGCACAGGGACTCTCATCCTGGGAGAGTTCTTCCTTGTGTTTTTGGGTCATACATATTCGTAATCAGCACATTAAGGTGACTTATGAGGTTCCATGACAGACTGTAGGACTGCCATCGAGGTTACCTGTGATGCCAGCTGGAGCTGGACCCCAAGTCACATCCCTCCTAAGAACTGGGGTCTGAGTTCTGCCACTAACTGGGCACATGACTTCAGGAAGCAGACTTATGTTTCAATTTAATCACCTGTAAAATGAGAAATCAAAATCACATGCAGTCTATTTCCCTAGTGCTAGGTGCCTGAAGACTGTTTCCATCTATGACTTGCTTGCAGGAGATGGAGGGAGGCAGGAAATAATGTTTGCATTAGTCAGAGAACCTGATTATACAAGGAAAAGTGTTAACTTTTATTGGGTAACCTCTGTGTTCCTGGAAGAAACCCTTCCAGGATCAGCTTTAAAGATGTCTTTACAAACCGAGGCACTGATGGAGGTCTCGGGCATTTCACCATCATCATCTATAAATGGGTATGGGTGACATGTACTTCATAAGGTTGATTTGAAAGTTTTGAACAGGAATACCTACAATCCAGGGGCTGTGGTGCATGTCTGTAATCCCAGTGACTCCAGAGGCTAAGGCAGGAGGATTGCAAGTTCAAGGCCAGATGCTGCCTGTGTGTTTTAGTGAGACACTCTCTCAAAATTAAGAAAGGTGCTTGGGTATAGCTCAGTGGTAGAGCACTTGCTTAATATGTGCAAGGCCCTGGGTTTAACCCCCAGGACTAGGTAAAAAAACTAACACATGCAATGCAGTTGAAATAGTGTCTGGTGCATTGTTGTTGTGTTAGGTGCTGTTGAGTCTGGTTGGACTTATATCGACCCAATGTACAACAGAGCAAAAGACTCCCCAACACTGCGCCATGCCTGGCGCTATGTCATTGCTTCTCTGCTATTCATAGGGTTTTCAATGTCTGATTATTTTGGGATCATTTCAGGACTATACCCCCCGCCCCCCAATAAACAATGGTCAATGGTCACCATCACCATCAACAACATCAATCTGAGTGTCTCGTAACACTAAGCCCTGAATAACTTTATTGTTTTTGAAAGTAGGAAGCTAAAGTTGGGTATGGTGGCACATGCCTGTAATCCCAGTGACTCAGGAGGCAGAGGCAGGACAGTCACAGGTTTGAGGCCAGAGGCAGCCTGAATAATTTACTCAATTAAAAAGAGACCCTGACTCAATTAAAAAACAATTTAAAAGGGGCTGGAGGTACTTGCAGAGTATGTATTTGAAGCCCTGGGTTCAGACCCCCAATACCAAGAAAGAAGAAATACCAAGAAAGAAAGAAATGAAAGAAAGAAAGAAAGAAAGGAAGGAAGAAAGAAAGAAAGAAAGAGGAAGGGGAGGGGAGGGAAGGGAAGGGAAGGGAAAAGAAAAGAAAAAAGAAAAGAAAAAAGCAAAGAAAAGAAGAAGGAAAACCAAAATGGGATTCTAACACCTCCAAGCTGCTTGGTCCCACACTCTCTCCACCCATTGCCAGTCTAATCCAATGGGAGGTCAGTGCCAATCTCATGGTGAAGGTGGCATGTGAGGGAAACTAGGAACAACAATCATTATGCAGATATCAGCTGGGGCGGGGTAGTGGCAATGGTGGTGCTGGAGTTTCAAGCAAAAACACAGCTAATGCAAAGGACCTAAAGGAGGTTCCCTGGCGTGTGCAAGGGACAGGAGAGTCCTGTGAGGCAAGGGTGGAGTGAGCAGAGAGGGAGGAAAGTTAAAGAAATGAGGCCTAGCAATTGATGGAGTCCAGCTGGTGTGGGGACAAAGCATCGTGCCGGCTTCCTCGTGGACTGGGAGGAAGGCTGGGAGCCATGGTAGGGTTTGGAGCAGAGGAATGGGAGGATCTGACTCGAGCTGGGGACAGACAGACATGGAAGGGTGAGAGGAGAAGCAGGGAGGCGGGCGGGCAGCTTCCATCTCAATCTCCATGAGGAGAGCTGGTGGCTGCACCAGGAGTTGCTCAGGGGTGGTGAGGCAGCGTCACACCCTGGGTTCATTGTGAGAGCAGGATGGAGAGGATTTGGGGATCATGTAGGTGTAAGGCATGTGGGAAAGAGAGAACATGAGAATGAACATGAGGACTTTGATCCAGACACTGAGAACGATAGGTTTGCTGTTGAGGTGGGGGGAGGGGCCTAGAGCTGGTTTTAAGAGACAGATTGAGAGTTTAGTTTGGAACATTGTCAAGTTTAGATGACTGAAGTTTGTAGGAATGAACTAATGAGGAAAATAATGAAGCAACTCTCTGAAGCATAGGAGAGAATTTTAAATTATAGCCAAGAGAAGCACATTTCTGGATAAAGAGAAAAATCAGCACTAACGTTTTAAAATTAATGGATGAAAGGATGTTTTCAAAGTTGTGCAATGTTCTCAATAAAGTCTTGTAGCACAAGCATTTATTAAACAATGTCAGGAAGCAGACAAGAGAGTATAATAAAGATAAAACCATAATGGCTTAAATGAGAAATACATTGAAAATAAGAAATAGGAATTTGATACTATAGAAAATTTAATTGGTAAGGCTGAGGATGAACCCAAGCAATACCCCAGGGGTCAAAATCCTGGTACTGTTTATCTTCCCAAACTTCTGCTGCTTCTATTGACTACTGCCAAGAAAATAAAAATTTACCGAGTACTTGAATTTATTGTTTCATTTAAGCTGCAAAATATAAGGCAGGTAATAGTATTATCCCCATTTTACAGATGAGAAAATTAAGCTTCAATTATTAATTACCCAACACTATATTGTACAGTGAAAATGAAATAAAATAAAATAAAATAAGAACACACAGAAAGGATGAGAGAAGGCAATTTACAAGCAGGGGATTTTGTACTGCTGTAATAAATGTCTTATTTGAAGGAAGATGGGGCAGACTTAGTATCAAAGTCACATTGAGATACAGCACCAAACATCGAAATGTATAATTCAAAGGAGATCCCTATGAAACAAAAGTAAAGAATAACAGCTAATATTAGCTGGGGTGAGTGGGATGAACTGTTTGTGACCCTATAAACTCACAGTTAGAAGCTCTGCCCCCCAATATGATGGTATTGGGGGATGAGGTCTTGCGGAAATGATTGGGTTTAGATGAGTTGAGGAGGATGGGGCCCTCCTGATAGGATTTGTGCACTTATAGAAGAGGCACCTGAGAGCTTGCTGTCTCTCCCCCACATGAGGGTATAGCTAGAAGGCAGCCATGTGCAGGCGGAAAGAAGAGGCCTCACCGGAACCCAACACCCTGGTACCCTCAGCTCATACTTCCCATCTCTAGATCTGTGAGAAAATTAACTTCTGTTGTTTAAGTCCCCAGGTGGTGGTATTTTGTTACAGTAGCCCGAGCACACCAAGATGAAGAGTTCCTAGGTTCTGGCAGAGTCTTCTGAATAGACTTCTCAGGTCATACTCTTATCACTTCAACTATATTTTATTATTGTTACCAGTAAGATTCAAAATGTAAATGCTGCACCATCAAGGCAGGTCTGTAGCGAGCCGCAGGTGCAGGGCTCTGCTGTGCAGAATGGGGTTTGTTAAAGCTGTGAAGAATAAGACCTACTGCAAGAGACACCAATGAATTTGAAAGAAAGTGAGAGTTAGAAAGGTAACTATGCTTGGAAATGTGTAGTAATCCAGGATAAAAATAAACACAACACACCCAACACAGGATGGCAGTCTGGGTGACTCACAGGCTGCTCAAGCTTGTGAGAGTGGGTGAGATTCTGGACAGACAATGCCCAGGGGTAGATACGCCCTGGAGCTCCCAAAGTAGTGCGAAGGTAGTTTGTACTTCCATGCAGTTCTTGCCAGAAACAGTCTGGAAATAAAGTGTTTTAGGGCTCTGAGCGGAGTTATGGATGGAAACCTATGTGTCTCTCATGACAGGGAATGATTCCCTGATTACAACTCAAAATGCAAAGAATTCAATGCAAAAGTACTTTGGAAGCACATCATGGATCAGAACACTGCAGATTATGCATATAATCTAATGGGAGGAGATAAAAATCCTTATAAGAAACAACTCCCTGAATGCATAAAGAACAACATAACTCCAGACACGGAGGAGATATATAAGAAAGCTCATGCTTCCATATAGAGAATGCAGTCTGTGAGAAGGAATCTAAGGGAGAAATTTAAAAGGAGAGAGGAAAGCATCCCAAAATGTCTGTTGCTCAGAAAAAAAGATCACTTGGTTTAGCAGAAGGCAAACTTCCTTAGAACTCAGGAAGAGACTGTTGGGTACTAAACAAACTCATTACCATTTTCTGTGAAGATTTTTTTGTATAAAAACAATCAACGTACTGACCTATGGGCAAATAAATTTATCACTACTTTATTTTGGTTTTCATTAATAAAAAAAAATAAAACAAAAACAGCTGTGGCCTTCTGATTCCTACTGTTGTTGGGTAAGTCCTAGAATTGCTGATGTCTTAGTCTCTTCAGTCCTCGATGGCACTAAAAGTTTCTCTTCACTCCAAGCATTCTCTAATTTTAGTCTTAATACTTGGAGTTCCAAGGAGTCGACCTCAGAATAACAACAGTGAAATGACTACATCCAGGGTCATTTAAAACTAGTGACTCTTTTTTAGATACATATTCCATTGCAATTTTCAAAAATTTATAAAAGGATACCAATCTTTTGAATGGAAAATTTCAATCCCATGACTTTTAATATTTTTCTTATATGCATTCTCTTTTAGAGAGGTGATAAAGATCTTAGAGTTACTAGTGTTGTTGTGGCTGGGTGTCATCAGGTTAGATCTGACTCAAAGCGACGCTATGTACAACAGAATGAAACACTGCCCAACACTGTACCGTGCTCAGAATCTTTTCACATTTGAGCCCATTGCTGTAGTCACTATGTTTCTTCTCATTTCGAGTCATGGCACATGAACAAAAGGAAGGCCCAGGGGCTTTACTCTATTCCCATCATTATGATTGACTCTACTTTGAGAAGGTAATTTTTCCCCAGTCATTTCTTGAATACCTAGGGGACTCTTCTCTGGCACTCTATTTGGCAGTGCTTCTTTACTATTTATAGAGTTTTCAATGGATAATTGTTTGAGGAATGGGCAGTCAGGTCCTTCTCCCTAGTCTGTCTTAGTCTGGAAGCTCAGCTGAAACCTGTCCATGGGTGGCCCGGCTGGTATCTGAAATACCAGTGGCCTAGCTTTCAGCATCACAACATTCAAGCCCTCATAGCACAAGTTGACAGAGATGTGGAGGTGAGTAACTAATAGATAATCAGAAATCTTGAAATAATATCTTAAAATGGAGAGAATCAGAGAAAAAAAGTAGACACTCTCTCAGGTGCTTTATGTTGAAAAACTGGTACAATGCGATTGATTGATTTTTGCTGGTCTTTAGAATTTGCTTCGCATGAATAAAAGGAGTGTAATGCTTCTATGCCGGTCATGGTGGCACACACCGGTGAACAAGGAGGCTGAGGCAGGAGGATCACGAGTTCAAGGCCAGCTTGGGCTACACATTTAGGCTGGGATTTAGCTCAGTGGGTAGAGTGCTGCGCTGCAGTCTCTGAGGTCCCGAGTTCAATTCCCAGCACCGCAAAAATGGGAGAAGGACCTGGCAATCCACTCCCAAGGCAATCCCGAAACAGTCAGCCATTGAAAACCCTATGAGGGTCGCTATGAGTTGGATACCGACTCGACGGCACCTAACAACAACAACAACAATGCTTCTATAGCCTGCAGCCTTGGCCCTGTGGCATCTGATCCCGTCAGATCTCCAAAGCTAAGCAGGGTTGGGCTTGGTTAGTCCTTGGATGGGAGACCACCTGGGAGCACCAAGTGCTGTAGGCTTGGGAGACAGACCTGGCAACCCACTCCCAAGAATCAATCTGCCATTGAAAACCCTATGAACAGCAGAGAAGCACTGACAATAGTGTTTCCCCTGTTGTTTGTAGGGTCACTATGAGTCGGATACCAAATCGATGGCACCTAACAACAACAACAATGGTTCTATGTAGCAGAAATCTTGAACATTGCTTTATTTACTTTTAATAATGACAAAAAATTCTGTAGGGATCTTTATGTGCCCATATAGACTGCTGTAACTCTGAAATCAGTTACCAGATGACTTTGTAATGCAGAGTTCAGAGAATATAGAAAGACAAGTTAAAATCATTAACATGTACACAGTCAGTGCCACCCCCCCAACCCTGTGCCTACGTATCCTGCCTAGGGGAACTGAGTTTCTTTATTGTGGCTGTAATTGTGACTCATTCTCAGGTGACTTGTCACCTCACAGGAGTCCTGGATTCCCAGGTCACCCTTCAGGCCCTCATCTACACCGCTGCTCACCCTTGCCTATGTCCTCTCCCCTCCTTCTGACCTAGGAGCTTCTGCTCCCCAACTCTGACACCTGGGTTCTGCCCCCAGCGCCCTGCCCTGCCCCAGTCATCTGCGTACCCCCTCTGCAGCTCTGACCTTCACTCCTGGTGCAGGAAGAGTAGGCGAGGCTCAGGGGAGAGGCTGGTGGCCTCTGCCCTGCTTCTCCACTTTGCTGAGGTCATCTCCAGATGTCACTTCCCTCCAAATCATGAGAAATTTAACTTGAGCTGGGCATGATGGCGCACGCCTGTGATCCCAGTGGCTCAGGAGGTGGAGGCAGGAGGATCGCAAGTTCGAGACCAGAGGCAGTCTGCATAATTTCGCGAGACCCCGTCTCAAAAAGTAAAAAAAAAAATGGGCTGAGGGTGCAGCTCAGTGGTCCAGCACTTGCAGAACACGCAAGTGCGAGGTCCTGGGTTCAACCCCTCTGTACAGAAAAAAAAAAAAAAAGAGAGAGAGAGAGAGAGAGAAAGAGAAAGAAATTCAACCTGTGCCACATGGTGCCTCTCTTGAGCCTCCCCCTCTCAGGCCCAGGGAGCCGACCTTTCCATTGGCCTCTCAGGCTTTTCTGTACCCTGCTCAGCGCCCCTTCCTGAGGTGTTCCCCCGAGCTTGTCTCCCTGTAAGCATCCTGTTTCCGACTTCCATCTTCCCAGTGCCTCCCTGTCTTCTCTCTGTGGCTGTGCGGATCATTGCTCTGTCCTTCCCTGCCCTTCCCCACCTCCTCTCCCATCCACATGAGGTTCTGGGGTCCATCCCTAAGAAATCACAAAATAATTCCCTTACATAAACCCTCCATGGGCAAATTATCATTAACCAATTAATTAAAAATGAAAACAACAAAAACTACTATTTTTTGTCAAAAACAAAACAAACAAACAAACAAAAAAACAAAAAACTGACAAAACCCAGTGTTTAGCTCAATTACCCCACACTTGCATCCCTGCGGTTGAACAGTCTAGGGACACCGGCCTTCCATGCTTACAGGTCACACCTGGACACATGACCTCACATTTCATGGGTGACATCACTAACACTGTTGTTGTTGTTGTTGTTAGGTGCCATCAAGTCGGTGTCCGACTCATAGCAACCCTACATACAATAGGCGAAACACTACTGTCAGTGCTTCTCTGCTGTTCATAGGGTTTTCAATGGCTGATTGCCTTTTGAGAGTGGGTTGCCCGGTCCTTTTCCCAAGCCTGCAGCACCTGGTGTTCCCAGGTGGTCTCTCATCCAAGGACTAACCAGGCTGACTCTGCTTAGCTTCTAAGATCAGGTGGAATGGGATTCCGGGGTGCTGCAGCTGCAGACAAGACACTTCATTCCTAGAACCTCCAAAATATCTCTCCTCTTCCTCTTTCTCAGCTAATTTAGCTGGTTTCTGTTTCCCTGAGAAGAGGAATTTGACAGTTTCCCACGGCGTATCTACCAGCCTATCTGCAGCCACTCTACCTGTCCCCCTGGTCACATGAACTCTTTGCTTCCTGTCTACAACCAGCCTTTCTACTAGTGCTTTCGACTCCATCTCTTCTCACCTGTCC
Organism: Pedetes capensis; assembly: GCA_007922755.1. NCBI lineage: Eukaryota > Metazoa > Chordata > Mammalia > Rodentia > Pedetidae > Pedetes > Pedetes capensis. The sequence goes on along the minus strand of VMDO01026391.1, from coordinate 5,701 downwards.
CAGAACACCACTCCAGCGAGGATCTCCTTGTTCCCTTGAATCATAAATTATAGTCTGGTAGGCTTCGACAGAGTAAAAATTTTCATCCAGCCTCCCACCCCGCCATCCAACTCATGGTCCATTCCTCTGCTCCTCTCCATAGCAGAACCATTTTAAGAGTTCCCTCCACTTTGCCTCCTTGGATTGCATTTTGAACCCAGCCTCCTCCGGCTTTCCTTACTCACTCTACCTAAGCATATTCTCCACTTGGCATCTGGAACACTGCATTTTCTTTGTTTTCTTTCTACCTCCAATGACTACTCCTTTTTTGTTTTGTTTTGTTTTAGTTTTGATGATTTCCCTCATCACTCTGACATCTAAATGTCGAAGTTTCTCATGCCTTAATTTAGCATAGAAACTCTTCTCTTTTCACTCTTCAGTAATTTTCTTCCCATCTCAAAGCTTTTAGTAGTAATTATGCTCTTTGTGAGCTGGGGCTGCAATTTAGCTTAGCTGGTAGAGCACTGCTCTGCAGTCTCTGAGGTACTGGGTTTGATTCTTAGCACACCAAAAATGGGAGAAGGACGTAGCAATCCACTCCTGAGGCAATCCCAAAACAATCAGCCATTGAAAACCCTATAAGGGTTGCTATGAGTCGGATATGACTTGACAGCACCTATCAACAACATGTTCTTTGTGGGGGCTGGGGTTTAGCTCAGTTGGTTGAATGCTGCTCTGCACTATCTGAGGACCTGAGTTCAATCCCCAGCACCACAAAAACAGGAAAAGGGCATACCACAGAGACGCCTGCACCTCCATGTTCAATGCAGCACTTTTCACAATTGCAAGGATATGGAATCAACCAAAGTGCCCTTCAACAGAAGAAAGGATAAAAAAACTATGGTACATATACACAATGGAATACTACTCAGCAATCAAGAAAAATGAAATAAGGACATTCATAGCAAAATGGATGGAATTAGAGAAAATTATTTTAAGTGAATGAACACAAGCTCAGAAAGAGATATGTTCTCACTCATATGTGGGAGCTGAATCAAAATTATAAGAAGGAAAAATCCTATTCAAAGGTTGGATCAAAATAAAAGGAAAAAAAGCTATTATAAATGGTCTAGAAAATGCATGCAATTGTTCTGACAAGTTAAAAAGCAAAGTTCACTGCAGGAAAAGTTTCTATCTTAAACAGAACTGGAACCCAAGGACATAGAGAAAAATATTACCAAGTAAATGATAGAGAAGTCTTTGATGGGGAGGGTGGAATGGGGGGAAGCATACAAGAGGGTAAGGAGGAACCTATATGAATAATGTACATCAAAATGCGTATATGGAAATGTCACAATGAAAAGCATGTCACAACGAATCACATTAAGGTGTACATTAAAAATTTCCAATTAAAAAAAAAAAAACAGGAGGACCCAGCAACCCCCTCCCAAAAATCAATCAGCCATTGAAAACCCTATGAACAGCAGAGAAGCACTGACAGTAGTGTTTCTCCTGTTGTATGTAGTGTCACTATGAGTCGGACACAGGGTTGATGGCAACTGTCAACAGTAACCACACACTGTTCTTAGTGTGTGCACACTTAGGATCAAACCCAGGACCCTGAACAGGTTAAGTACATGTTCTACCACTGAGCTACTAGCCTAGCCCCTAGCATCTATGTTCTGATGATGCCTAGCTGTGCATTTTCAAAACCTCCAAAGTATCTCTGCTCTTGCTCTTTCCCACCCAATTCATCTAGTTGCTGCTGCAAGGAGGACAGGAATTTGCCAATTTCCATTCCACACTGACAAGCCTATGGCCCTGCCCTCCTGTTGTTACAGGTAAATTCAGGCTTCCTGACTAAAGTCAGTCCCTTCCTTTCCTGGCGTGGAGTGTCAGCCAGGCCTTTGAACTCTGGGTTCACACATCCAAGGACCTAACGGTAACTGGACTTTGAATAAATGTCTCAGGCCAAACCCATTCCAAACTGAGCTCCTCCTTCCTGAATGCTGCCATACCTTCTCCCAAGTCCCTTTTATCTTCACGGCTTCCCCATCTCCCACTGCTTGCCTTCAAGTCCCTCTCATCTCTGGTTTCTCTTTTGTTTTGTCTCTCTATCCAACCAGCTGCAACATCTTATTAGCCCTGCCTCCAAAATAACACTAGACTTTGTCTGACCTCAGTGTCTTCTTAATTTCTCCTGATTTATCAGCTGCTCTTTGCTTCCTATAGCCCATCTTCTGCACAGAGCTTTCTGATGATTTTCTCCCTAACTCAAAGAAAAAAGCAAAGGTCCTACCATAGCCTATGAACCTCTAGATGATCCCAGGTACCCTTGCTCATGGGAGGCAGGGTGCTAGGGCCGTCCTGAAGGTCTGTCCCCTAGCTGCTCTGCATAGCCCCTCCCTTTCAGTGCAGGTGCAGCCCTTGACAATGACACCTGTGGCTACAATGGACAGCAACTGTCTTCATTGCCTTTGAAGCCCCAGGCAATGAGGTAGGCACTCCTGTGGCCCTGCACAGGTGACTGGGGCCGCCAGGTGTAAAACCGCAGAGGGGGATTCAGCCAGCTCTTGAGAAGCAAATCTCGGTGTTAAGATCTGCTTGACAAGGGCCCCGAGGCAAGAACCTGAGTGCTGGTTCACACCTGAGCATCATTCCAGCAGCTACCTTCCAAGAAAATGGGACCCTCTGTCAGGCAGCCCCAGGGAAATAAATTATTTCAATCTCCCTGGGCAAATGGATCCTTCACTGTACGCTTCCCCTGAGAACCCCACTCCAGCCTGCATGTTGACTTTAACATGGTTAGACTGTGGGCAGAGGACCCCAACTAGGCTTGTCTCCTGTGGGATAACTGAGGTATGTTTAAGTCACTGAGCCTGTGGGAATTTGTTACGCAGCTGTAGGAAACCAACACATGTCTCTCAATCACCATTTTCTAGGCATCTCTTCTCCACCTGGGCTGGGATTTAGCTCAGTTGGTAGAGCTCTGCACTGCAGTCTCTGAGGACCCGAGTTTAATTCCCAGCACCGCAAAAATGGGAGAAGGGCCTGGCAATCCACTCTCAAGGCAATCTCAAAACAGTCAGCCATTGAAAACCCTATGAGGGTCGCTATGAGTCAGATACCGACTTGACGGCACCTAACAACAACAACAACTTCTCCACCTACCTGGCGTTAGCAGATTTGGCATATCTGTAGTTGGTAGAACATGGCCACAGAGTTTCACTTCAAGACCTATGGACCATCTGCTTCTTCCTGGAAAGACCTCACCCCTAGAAAGATGTGTGTCTCCTTTTCTCCCTTAGGTGTCTGTTCAAGCCATTTTATTAAAGGGGACTTGCCCAACCACTGAGTATAAAGTAGCCCCACCTAAATCACATCTACCTTTTTACTCTGCTTAATTTTTCTCCAGGACACTTACCATCTTCTGATGTATCACTTAATTATTTACCACTGGAATAAGAATTCCATGGGAATGGGAATTTTTTTTCTCCATTGTCTTCTTGTGTGCAAAATAGTACTCAATAGTATGTTGTTGCTGTTGTTAGGTGCCATCGAGTCAGTGTCTGACTCATAGTGACCCTATGTTAAACAGGCGAAACAGTATTACTAATGCTTCTCTGCTGTTAATAGGGTTGTCAATGGCTCATTGTTTTTTGAGGGTGAGTTGCTGGGTCCTTCTTCCAAGCCTACAGCACCTGATGCTCCCAGGTAGTCTCCCATCCAGGTACTAACCTTGCTTAGCTTCTGAGATCTGACAGGATCAGATGCCACAGTGGTAAGGCTGCAGGCACTCAATAGTATAGGTAGACGTTAATAAGTGCATTAATGAATATTTCCTATTATTTTTACCTACTTTTTATTTCTATGGAGTTTTCTGCATTTTGAAACATTTTTGTTGGAAAATGTTTCAGACTAAAGGAGAATTAAATAAAATATAATTTAAAAAAAGAAGATTTTGCATTTAACAGAAAAATTTAAAACAAGTCCAGATGCAATTAAGAATAAAAATATAAGACTTGTTCAGTTTCAGAGTACATGTTCCTGTAATTTAAAACTCAGTGAATTTCTGACTGCACAGGTTTGAAAATAATTATACTTTAAAATCATACATCCACTGTATAATTTTGACCTTTCAGCTAGCATTTTTAGATATCTCTTTGTATTCTTTTCTGCTGTTAAAACTGGCATAAAACCCCAAAGCACAAGGAAATCTGATAAAAGGTATACAATTCAAAATTCAAATTTTGTTGTTCCATTATTAGTATTTAATACTGATTATTTAATAATTTAATAGCTCCAATTCTCCATGCTTGTTACCTATGGATGTTTTCAGAGTATCTAAGAGCATTTTGATTAGTTTTGTGACACATGAAAACCATTTGCATTAAAAGGTTGTTGGAAGAACCAAAAATTTGCTTAGCTAACTGTCAAGATCATTTGTATTTGACCTCAAAAATTTATAGACTTTTGCTTTTAAAAAATTCTGCATTACTTCGTATTTTCCCCAGCCATTTGTTCATCATCTCTTGTAATTCCATTCTTGCTATTTCCTTTTTCTCTCAATAGCCTGTTCTGCATATATGTAATGCTCTCCTCTGAATCTTTCCATTTCTCTTGACTCAAAATTTAATATGTAAACAAATGAGTATAATACAAGAAACAAAAATTTTAGCAGTAGTTTATTTTCTATAGGTCTACATGTGAGTAGCCTGCAGCTGTAGCCCTGTGGTGTTAGATCTTGGAAGCTAAGATTTGCTATAGATAACTTCAACTGTAGCCATAGCACTGTGATGTCTGATCCTACCAGATCTCAGAAGCTAAGCAGGGTCGGGCCTGGTTAGTACTTGGATGGGATACCACCTGGGAACAGGTGCTGTAGATTTGGGAGAAGGACCCAGCAGCCCACTCCCTAAAAACAATCCACCATTGAAAACCCTGTGAATAGCAGAGAAGCACTGACAATAGTTTTTCAGCTGTTGTACAAGGGTTGCTATGAGTTAGACACCGACTCTACAGCACCTAACAACAACAACAACATGTGAGTAACTTTAGGTGGTAAGAGGCCAGTTGATTTATCCCTGATCTGGGGGTCAGGGGTTTGGTAAGCTTCTTGTACCTCCTGGAATAAGCATCTTCCTATCCATTTTGATCACCTGCTTCCCATTGTTTGTGTAGAATTTTTTCATTTCAAAGAAGAGATTTCTAATCCTCAGATACTTCAAAAGTATAATGCCGTGGGATACAATCCACATTTTGACCTTGGCATTCCAAGTCAATGTGAGAAATTAGATTTGGCTGACATGGGACAGCATAATTCTTTAATAAATATTAGTTTTTACATTCCCAGACTAAGTTTTTATTTCTATTTGCTATTAGCATCAGGTAAAATGTCTGTGGTTTTCCTCAGTGATTTTATTTTATAAACTAACAGAATAAGGTTGACTTTTATTATTGTATAGTCTTATGAATTGTAACACATGAATAAATTCTCATAGCATCACTATAATCAAGACACAGAACTACTCCATTGTCAAAAAAAATTCACTTCTGCTGCACCTTTGGTTTAGACCTCTGCCCACAACCACCCCTGGAAACCATTGATCTATTATATATTAAAAAGCTTTATTCTTTTCCAGAAAGAAATTGTACAAATGGAATCATATAGGATATATTCTTTTCATACTAGCTTCATTCATTCAATCGAATGCCTTTGAAA
>VMDO01026390.1:9793-24793 GCA_007922755.1 Pedetes capensis | reverse complement strand
TTTTTCTTTTTTTTGGTAATTCAACTACAAAAGCTTTTTACATTTTTCTGATGATTTACAGAAAATGAAGGACAAATAAAAGACCAAAAGAAAAAAAGAAAAACCTGAAATTTCACAAGAATTTCTCTTGATATTTAATTGGGCTTTTTATTGCCTGGAACTTTTCTTGCTCTCTGAAATTGCTTTTGAAGCAAATTATTCCACGACTGATATTTCAAACTGTATAATTTCTCCTTTACACTCTTGATGGAGAGGAAATTTCTCTGTGATTTTGTTGATTTTGTATTACAATTTATATCACAAAACATCAGGAGTAGTTTGGGGCCAAAATAAGAAAGCACTGCATACTGAATTTAATGATAAGACTAAGTTTACTACTAAAAACATAGTGCATATTTTAATTCCCTTTAGTAACTAGCTTATTATGTTATTGAATTCTCTAAAAATTGCCTTACATATATTTCTCTATTGATTATTAAGGATTATTTGTGTAATTCTGAATGACAAGAATATCATAGTACTATGTTATTTAAAGGAATGAATAAGAATATTTGCCTTTTAAGTATTTCAGGATAGATAGCTATATGGTCAGGCTTTCTGACAGGAACCAAATTTCACTCTTTATACCACAGCCCTTATAAGATAATCTTATTATGTACATATATATTTTATAATAATATTTATATACATATACATGCACCATCTAGAAATTATATATGTATGTGTGTATATAATACTGTATACATATGTATATATTCATATATATGTATATATATATGTATATATATATATATATATATAGAGAGAGAGAGAGAGAGAGAGAGAGAGAGAGTCTCCAAACTGAAATTCTTGAGTTTTAAAAATTCATATTGTGTTTTCATGGATGAAGTACAATTAGATACAAAAAGAAAATGTTGTCACTATTACAATTTTCTACAACCTAGCTACATAATCCTGTGAGTGGCAGGAAACCAGAAATAATTCTGTTGCTACTTATGGTTAATGAGTCATGACAAATCTACACAACCAAATCATTCAGTAGCATCAAATTTGACCATTCTAGGCTGTCTCTACCAAAAGTCCAATTATTGGAGCAATTAAGTAAAAATGTGGCCAGACTAAATGCCTCATACTGTGTAAACAGATCATTGGAATGAATAATTACTTTTTAAAGTCAAATTGGCTTTATTTCTGAAAAGCTGAAGCAACATAGGTTGTCACACTTTGGGTTGTTGTCTTCACATGATTTTAAGTGATGAGTTAAATTAAACACACTATTTTGAATTTTGACTTAATTTAGTTTTAAAACAATACATTGAATGAATGTGTAGTGTTTATGAAATCTGATATAAGAGCATGTGTGTGTGTGTTTGTGTAGATATATACATGTACATGTAGGTATATACATGTAAGAAAAACAATAGCTAATAGGCTTATTTTGAGCCTGCATTGTCAAATGTTTTGGATGTATTGATTCTCAAACTAACTCTAAGTGATTGCTAACATGATACTCTCCATCATTCATATGAAAAAGTACTGAGGTAAAATAAGATAAGCTAATTATTTGCTTGAAGAGATAGGATAAACTGAGGTCTTCTGATTCTAAGGCCCATGTTAATTAAGCATACTATAGCTGTCCACAAACAAGCAAATGCACAAAAGCAGTCAGTGTGTTCAATCAATATACTGAAGGAAAATAAATCTCAAATTTGTTGATGCACCAAATTGATTAGTCAATTCAATGAGAATAGTCAATGTTGTAGTTGTGTTTATACACAGTCAAAAATCTATTCCTTTTAACTCAACAGAATGACTCACCTTTGACATTTCCTTTGTGTTCAACCTATAAGGTATTGACAAATCCCAAGCAGCTCATTGTGGCACAGAGGGAAACAAAAAGTTCTGTAGACTTTCCTAACTCCCTAGAATTCTTTCAAGTTATATGACAGTAGCAGGTATGATGAAACACAGTAATCAATCATTCTGACAACTTTACTTCACCTTTAACCATAAAACCCACAAAAATCCCAAATGGTATCTTTGTAGCATCAGTATGTGTTTCACATTTTCTTTACGATAATATTAAGCATTTTACAAAAAATATTAGTTGACAGCCATCTCCATGTTCCAGCTTAGTGAGTATTCTCATGCTATCCTGCATCCCTCCCAGTGTTTTATTTGAAGGACCTTTTGGATTCATATGGGAAAAAAAAATTGCAATTGTCAAGTGAGTTCAGGTAACTTCTTGTGATGGGTATAGATGTACAGCCCTTACTTTAGTTTCCTTCTCCCTGTTTTCTTAGTAGAAGACCAATTACATCCTGATCCATAAATCTGTGGGTATGGAATATGTTATCTACTTAAATCATGATGATAGTTATGTAAAATAATGATGATATTTATTATATTTACATTTTTAATTTCATGATTCTGGACATTTCTGAGCTTTTATATTTTTAACTTAAATGCTGATTTTATTTTCACCTATAAATTTATAGATATCTCAAATAAAATTAAATATTTGATTAACTTTTTCTCAATTTTAAGAGATAGAACTATATTCCATGCCAATGTTATAAAAGACTGTGGGTACTAAGAAATACTGAGTCTAATCTTAGTGGAAATATTCTTATTATTATACTGAAGGAATTATGAAAAGACAAATTAAACAGTTCTAGTTACATAGCACAGCTGTAGAATAATGCAGGCTACTTCACTAAGTCAGGGAATAGAATCCTTAGGCAGATTCTTTACTATCTAAACTTGAAAATGCTGACTAACCATACATGCATGAAAGAAGGTAGATTGGAGAAAATCAGGGTGGCCTTATCCAGGAGAATAGAACATATGCACTAAAAAATAACATTCAGAGAGACAAAAAATTCACAATTTTTGCCATGTGTTTCAGTTTTGGCCTAGGAGACAGCAGAATAAATATGGTAGGTCTGAAAACAAATTGACCCGGTGTGAAATAATTGAGATGTTACATACCCCTTATTTAAAAATCGAAAGGTTAATAATTTCACAATTGTGATTTACACTAAAGGATAACCTTAATATATTATATATAATTATTTAACATACAGTGAAAACTTAAAAAATATTCATACATCTTCAAATCTTCAAATATGGTAAAGATATGAAAATACTTGAAAGTAAGTTCTATATTAGCATCCAAGTATGAAAAACTACTTGTTTAAGGTAAATATATGTGCCATTGCTGATAAAGAGATTTTTCTTAGCTAAGTATTTATTACTTCATTAATTTATCAAATATAAATTTCTTTAGGCACCATGCTATGTATCAAGCCTATATTGGCAAATCAAATGTACATCTGGATTTGCAGTGCAATGAAAATTGTTTTAACATGGTCTTCAGGAGCCAGGATAAAGTAAATATATCAGTGCAAAGGGAATAAATGTCACGTATCTCCAGTGGGACCATGCTTCAAATGGTGTCAGTGACACAGTCAAAGTCTGTTTGTATGTTTTATTCTAGAAATGTTACTCTAGTTTTTGTTGTTGTTGTTATCAGATCATACATGGACCTCTGTGTTTTCCTAGCTCAATTGTAATGAAGTTTCTATCCTTCTGCTTGAAAAAATTGCATATTTTATATGGTTGTTGTTGTTAGGTGCCATCAAGTTGGGTCCACCTCATAGTGACCCTATGTACAACAGACTAAAACACTGCCCAACACTGTGCCATGCCTGGCAGTATTTTCAGTGCTTCTCTGCTATTCATAGAGTTTTCAATGACAGATTGTTTCAGCAGTGGGCTACCAGGTCCTTCACCCTAGCCGGCAGCACTTACTATTCCCAGGTGGTCTCCCAGTCAAGGACTAACCAGGTTGACCCTGCTTAGCTTCTGAGATGAGGCAGAATTAGATGCTAGGGTGCTATGGCTGCCGACATTTTATAGAGAGCCAAAATAAATCAAGTAACTCTTTTATTCACAAATTGACACATATTTCTCTAATATCAAGTCAAATCTCCACATTTGACTTGACTCAGAATAGATAAGCAACTTCTTCCAGGTCTCAGTGCTAAAAGAAAATGATTAAAAATCAAATATAAGCTACATTCTGAGATTCTTAGCCCATTTAATGTTCCGTCTACTGCATGAAACTGTTTGTGTCTCATAAGATTTAAACTCACCACAAAATTACAATGTCTTCCAAATTCACTGCATCTCATTAATTTGCTTGTTTTCTTGATATATCAATGTTATGGTTATTTTATTATTTTATGCTGTTTTCTCTCCTGACCACCATTATCCACCACTACAAAGTAAGTGAAATTAAAAATTACTGTGTTTAGAAGAAAGGCAAGTCAAATTTTTCATGCATATCTGTATAATATACACACAAAATATCAAGGGACATATATGTTCACAAAATCAGTGATGGAATAATTCCCAGATGCAAAGAAAGGTTGTTCATTTCTAATTCTCCGGCAGGAGTCTGCAGGAACACATCTGGTTTGCAGCATCAGAGATGCAACCCACTCCCAAGGCAATCCCGAAACAATCTGCCTTTGAAAACCCTATGAGGGTCGCTATGAGTGGACATGACTCGACGGCACCTAACAACAACAACAACAACAACAACAACAACAACCATTGCCGTTAGTATGGTTAGTATGTGCCCACACTAGGCTTGTGCTGTACAGCCACCTACCTCAGTCTCTTACCTTGTACTTGTCCTGTGTGTATATGAATACGCACACAGAGTAGTGACATTTTCTCTTCTAGTGTTTCTTTCCACACTTTTTCCCCACTCTTTTTTTCCCTCTTCTTCCTTTTTTCCTTTTTCTCTTCTTTCTTTTCTAGCCTACATGGCAACTCAGCCATCTAACTTTTGCCAAATCATATTATAAGCTTCTTAAACTGGATAGAAGGAATGGAAAAAAAATTCTCCTAATATTTTGCTGATAGCTAAGGCTTGAGATTAAGAAGGAGATAAACTTAATTGTGTGACAGTCAGATAAAGGACATACCCAAATCAGACTTGTCCTATTACTGTGTGGGCTACACCTAAAATAAGAAAATACCCTCTCCCCACTCAAGTACATCCAGAGATAGATTTGTCCATATATTTATGGGCATATACAAGACATGAACAAAAATATGGTGAATATTTAAAGAAAAAACATTATAATTAAAACATATTGCCATTAATCCCCTTAAAAGTACCCCCACAGTCTTCAAATGCATCATTCTTGCCACTGTGTGGAGCAGTTCCTAAAAATTTCTTTGATGAGTAATAATTTTTAACGTAAACATTCACTGTGTTTTTTATCACACCTCGTGTGTGTGTGTGTGTGTGTGTGTGTGTGTGAAATGAATACCTCTCACTTCTGATTCATTAAAAATTAGATCTCTTTGTAGAAAACCGAATGTTTCAGCCATCATATGTTGTTTATACAAACTTTGTTTAGTCACTGGGCTACTTCAGCAGAACAGAACCGAGTACCTGTTGTGAGTGACACTACACACCATAAAGATTAATTGATGTTTATGTGCATGTGTTTGTTACATATGAAATTATGTCTCGTTTAATGGGAATATAATAAACTCTGTCAAGTTCTCCAAATATATACTGAATCTCTTTCAAACTGCTTTGTCAGGAACCTGACACATTTGTCCTCTGTGTTTTCTGTGCTCCTAGTCTACCCTCACCTTTGGTCCATTCTTTCTAGTATATAAATATGCATAAAAATCCACACTGATGTTCTCAAATATTTTGGTCAGTTGCTCTCTTTTTTTTCTTCTTCTAAATCATTGATCACCCACTTCTTAATCATTCTAACATCTTTGAAATGTAGTGTACCAAAACTAACTTTATTTTTTTTCTCTCTCTCTATCCATTTTATGATAACTGCTACTTTATGACTTGATTGGGGTTTGCTCACAAGAGAAATGTGTGATCTCCTAACTGCTCATTCTCTTGTAGCCCAGAGATAATATTTCTGCTTTTCCCTGAAATTCTTCTATCTTATGTAATTATTTTAGTAACCAAGAATTCCTTATATTAGTTCTCCCTCTAGTTAAAAATTCTTCATGTTAAAATATCCCTGTTCTAAACACTGGTGAGATTTCTCTTTTGACTGATATGGAAGCTTTCTCGTGATTTATGTTGTCATGATGTATCTTTTTCCCATCCTTTTACTTTTAGTTGATTTCCACATTTAAAGTGCTTTTACACTTTCTTGATATGTGTAGTATTTCTCTCTCCCTTGAATTAGGTGATTTAAACTTATTTTCATTACTGTTTTGTAGTTTTTTTTCACTACTTATTTGTAGTTTTTAGACATGAATTTTTAGTTGTTCTATTTTTCTGTTAAGATGTGACTTGCGGCCTTCTACATGAAAAATAGGAAAAGATCTTCCTTCTAATATCTTGAATGGTCACAATGCTACCTTGGAAATCTCTGCTAAAACTATCACCTGCCTATCATAATCATTATTTAAATCACCATCATCTCAGCTTCATATCACAATAACTGATTAACTAGTTTCTTGTATTTTCTTCTTTTTTTCCTGGTACTTGGTTGTGGGTGGAACCCAGAGCCTTACACATACTTTGCAAGTGCTCTACCACAGGGATGTACCCAAAGTCCATTTTTTATTTTTTATTTTGAGTCAGGGTTTTGCTAAATTACACTGGCTACCTCTAGCCTCAAACCTGTGAACCTCCTGCTTCCACTCCTAAATTAGAATAGGATTCCAGTTGTGTGCCACTGCACTCATCCTTGATTAACTGTTTTCTTTCTTATTCTTTACATAACTAAATCTCCTATACTGTTGTGAAGGCTATGCTCTTAGAAAGCAAATGCAATGATATCAGTCTTTAACAATTTCTGATGGCTTCTTTTTGCTGAGTGAATAAACCCTGCAGATGGGCTTTCACAAGCTGAGACAAATGACTCTTCCGACTCACTATAATCATTGCTTCCCACTAAGTAGCCCTCTCATGTATCACTCAGATTTTCACCTCATCTCCCAATTACACAAGGAATTCCCATAAAAACTTGAGGTTTTTTACACTTTTGGTACTCTTTTCTTCAACAAAATCCTGTTTGACTTGGCAAAGATATCTTTCAAGTTATTTAAATTCTGTATTTTTTGTAAAGCCATACTTATCTCTGCTAGTTGCAGTAACTGCCCCACCACAATTGTTCAGAATTCTCTTATAGCATTTTAGCCTAATTCTGTGGTATCCAAATTTACTTTGCATCAGAATCACATGGAGGCCTAGTTAAAATACGACATGCTGGTCACATGACAGAGTTTCTAATTCAGCACTTCTGGAGTAGTACCAAAGAATTTGCATTTCTAACCATTTTTCAGTTTCAGATGATGTTTCTGCTGCTGGTCTTAGTAGCACATTTTAAAAACATTAGTCTATTGAGTTTATCTTATTTATTTGTTTTATTTATTTATTTTTTAAGTTATTTTTTAATTGGTGTATACCTTAATGGCCTAGAATTTATGTCAGTTGATAGAGTGCTTACTCTGTGCACTCTGAGGCCCTGGGTTCGATCCCCAGCACTGCAGAAATGGGCAAAGGACCTGGCAATCCACTCCTGAAACAATCAGTCATTGAAAACCCTATGAATAGCAGAGAAGAACGGACACAGAGACAGGCACAGCAATGTGTCAGGGAGAGTTTCATTCTGTTGTACATACAGTCACTATGAGTCAGACCTGAGTTGACAGCACCTAAGAACAACAACAACTTACAGGTTTTATTGTGGCATTTCTGCACATTCATACCTCTGTACACTGCTCACACTCCCCTCACTCATTACTCTCTGATGCCTCCTTCCCCATCTCATCCTCTTCCTCCTCACCAATATGTCCTATATCCAGGTTGTGTCTGTGAAAACAAAACGTGTTATTTCTCTTCCTTTCTCCTTTACTTTTTCTTATTTCCCCCCTTTCTGGTTTAGTATACTGAGTTTAAGAGACTACATTAACAGTTCAAGTAAAAGATAACAGATAACAAATCAAACAGGTTTTTAAGGAATCAGAAATATTGCACTAGTTTCATTCAAGTAATTTTATTCGTATTAAAATTTAACTAAAAAGTAACTGAGTAGAATAGTTGAAGATTTGGACAAGGATACATTGAAAGAGAAAAACCAAAGGTAGTTTTATTTCTCTAGGTTCGTGCTCCTGAAACATCTTTTAGTATCTAATCCCCTAGGTCTATAACAATAGAAAGACATAAGTCAAATGAAAATAGTAGTCAACTAAAATTTTTTGTTAACAATTAAGCTGCTTCCTTTTGCTACAAACAAAGAATGTTTTACAAATTGTTTCATCATTATGACTATGTAAAGCCTGGCATATAAGTATGAGGACAATTATATTGGTTGTCAGGAATACAAATGTTTAACGGATAAACCCAATCTATACACGGATTTTAGGGTCTGTCACACTTTAGTTGCCTAATGTGATTCTTTGAAATCTCAGCTTATTAGGAAAGAATGGCCTTTGCCATATGTGCCACATTAAAAACATCTGGAAACATCATCAAAGCAAGAAAGATTTTACTTTTCACTGGCATGAAGAAACCATTGGAAATTTCACAGATGTTTGAATCTCAGGATCCCTGGATAGTAGGAAATTGAAACAGACTGCTGGTATTGACCATGTGATTTCTCCTAGGAAATGCACTGCTACTCCAGAGAGGATAATGAAAAGTCATTCATAATGGGAATAAGTTTTTTCCTAAGCAAAGTTATGACTGAAAAATCTAATCTGTCATTAAATGTCACTGATATATATATATGGCTAAAATCATTAGTGTACCTGCGGTGGCTATAATTCGAATCACATAAACAATGGGAGATTGGTGAAAATCATGCATTCCTTGAATCTAATGTAATTTGACATTCATCTTGAGGATTTGGGGGCACATCTGTATTTTCTAGGAAGCCTATATCGAATTTGTCATATTATCAAAACCAAAATTACCCATTCTATATCCATCTCAAATTTAGTAAAGCCATTTTAAACTTGATTACATAATTATAGGTTATCATCTAGAATATGAGGATTTTGTGCATAACTCTATGTTTACCAACCAATTTCTAACGCCCCTGGAAAAGATACAATTTATAAGAATAATTTGGGCACTTAATTTGATTTTGCTCAAAGGACATAACACCAGAACCCCATCGCTACTATCATTAATAAGACCTCTGCTCTATTTAAAGAAATGAGAAATGGAATAAAGATGCCATTTGCTATGTGTTTTTGGAAATAGTTCTTCAAGTGATACTAACATTTACTTCAAACAAATTGCTGTAAATCCTCAGTACTCAAAGTGCAGTCCATAAACTAACAGCATTATCATCACCTGGAAACTTGCAAGAAATGCACGTTATCAGGCCCTAAGCATAATTTGCAGTTCCTGGAGAGGCTTAGGTAATTTCTTTTTACATAATGAATTCACCTTAAAGTACTGTAGTAGAAAAGATTATTGTCTTTGATATGAAACTGTTTTTCATCTTATTTCTTCTTGGTCTCTACAAAAGGCAATTAATGCCCTAGCGTTAAATAAAAATGAGAGCATTATCCATAAAGATCAGTATAATTTGTGGTACAAAGAAATAATTGCTGTTGCACAAAACTTTCTCTGAAGTATAGAGAGCATAGTATTAGTAGGGATGCAATTTTTTCCTCACACTAAAACTCAATAATGAAGCTCTTTTGTTTATTTCTTATCTATTATTAAGTTGAGGCTGGGATTTAGCTCAGTTGGTAGAGTGCTGCACTGCAGTCTCTGAGGTCCCGAGTTCAATTCCCAGCACCGCAAAAATGGGAGAAGGGCCTGGCAATCCACTCCCAAGGCAATCCCGAAATAGTCAGCCATTGAAAATCCTATGAGGGTCATTATGAGTCGGATACCGACTCCACGGCACCTAACAACAACAACAACAACATTAAATGGCTTTTTTTGTGTGTGTGCGTGGTACTGGGGGTTGAACCCAGGGCCTTGCACTTGCATGCTCTGTAATTGCTGGACCACTGAGCTAAACCCTCAGCCCATTTTTTTTTTTTTTTTTTTACTTTTTGAGATAGGGTCTCACTAAGTTACACAGACTCCCTCTGGTCTCAAACCTGGGATCCTCCTTCCTCTGCCTCCCAAGTCACTGGGATTACAGACACGTACATTAAATGGCTTTTTTTTTTTTTACTCCTTCGCTAAACTGTTCTATCCTTTACCGACTGACTCGTCTTTATTTTTTTTTCCTTAAAATGTTACCATCCTTTCACTGAATCTTATCACTGACAAGAGATGGTAGGGCATTATTTTACCCAATTATTCTGCCTCCGCAAACATCCTGGTGGTATGTTTTTCCTACTGGAGCTGCTTCCCCACTTGGCTTTCATGGTTGAAGTTAAGAGGTAAGTTTACCTCACTTTCTTCTTAATTTTGTCAATTCTTATCAGCCTTCTTGGCTGTGTTAGATTCACCTCAACTTTCTTGACTACAGTTTCTCAGTTATGCCAATTACCTCTGTAGAATATTGTGTAGAGAGATTGGTTTGACAGTGAATTTGCTCAAGTAAAACTCTTTTTATATGGTGGAGAGGGAGAGGATGAGGTCTCACTCTGGAATAGCCTGTTGTGGAATTCACTGTGTAGACCACCTGGGCCTCAAACTTTTGTAGATCCTGCCTCAATCTCCTGAGAGGTGATATTATAGATGTGCACCACCATTCCTGGTTAATACATCTTTTTCATTTGTAATTGAAGATTGAATCTAGGGCCTCACACATAATTTTGCAAGTTTTCTAAACCTGGGCTGCACCTCCAGTTCAATTTTAATTTATTTAATTTTTATTTGGAGGCTCTTGCTATTTTACATAGGCTGCCTCTTGGTTCAAACTTGCAATTGTCCTGCTTCAGCCTTATCATTTTCTGAGATTGAAGGCATGCTCCACTTTGCCTGGAGCAAAACCTTTTAATACAACCATGCACTGAAAGAAATTGGAATCTAACAATTTTCTTAAGAATGTTAGCAAAACTCTGATGTTAAAATTTGACTTATGTAGCTTAAAAATAAGAGATTTACTTCCAAATACTAATATTTCTTTTTCAATTTTGTATAAAAGAGTAAAGGAAGATAACACTTTTTACACTAGAAGTATTATATCCATGACTAATTAGTGTTCATTCTAATGAGGCAAAGCTCATAAACATCAGCAAAATCTGTTATATAAGAAGTCAATTTCAAGACAACCAATTAAAAATTGGGCAAAAGATCTGAATAGATATCCAACAAAGATATATAAATTATCAATAAGCATGCAAAAAGATACTCAGTTTGCTTAGCCATCAGGAGAACCCAAATCAAAACCACAGTGAGATAATAGTTCATATTCACTAATGTGACTTTAATTTTACTATCGGAAATAACATTGAGGACATTGTGAAGAAACTGACAATCTCACACATTTCTGGTAGGTATGTAATGTGGAGCAGCTACTGTGATAAACAGGCTGATGGTTTCTTAAAATTTTAAACATACAGTTATATAGCACTTTCAGTCACAGATATTCATTCAAGAGAAATGGAAGTAGGTACATTCTGAAGGACAGAAAAAAGATACCAGAGAGAAAGTAATGGATAGTGGCTATTAATGGGTACAGCATTTTTTAGAAGGCTGATAAATAGATCGTAAAATTAAGTATACTAAAAATAAATACATTACACTTAAAATTGATGCATTAAGTGGTACTTGACTATCTCAATAAATCTTTACAATCTGTTTTAGTATCAACTGACAAAATACCCATAATTTCCATAGATGTTCAAAACATAGAAATCTTGTCTTATCATAATTTTTAAAAACTATTGCTAAAAGGAAATTTCCTTGATCTAGCATGCGAGTAGCTAAGATTATTGCCACTACATCATAATAATAATAGGCAAGGGCAGCCGGATGTGGTAGCACACTCCTGTAATCCCAGAGACTTCAGAGGCAGAGGCAGGAGGATCACAAGTTCAAAACCAGAGTTAGTCTGCTTAACTCAGCGAGACCCTGTCTCACCAAAAGTAAAACAAAACAAAACAAACAAAAAAATGGGCTAGGAGTGCAGCTTAGTGTTACAACACTTGCAAAGCATACACGCGTGAGGCCCTGGGTTCTAGCCCCAGTACCACACACACACACACACACACACACACACACACAAATTTCAAGGGCAAAACAAATTGGAAATCAACTCTTATCATGTGCATAAGAAAAGCACAGTCACAGGGCAAATGCTTCATCCCAAATTGGAAAGTAACAGATGCAATACAGAGAAACCCAATTTACCACAGCAGAAACCTGTGAGTTGACTTTCTGTGGAAACCACAGCTCTGGGAGGAAGACCTAATGTTTAAGTCAGAAACTGTTAGAGGCTCAGTGTGGACAAATCTGAGAGTTAAAAATTGAGAAGGACCCAGTCATAGGAAGATCCCCAAACATCTGTGAATTTCACTTCCAAGAGCTAATCTAGCTATACAAATAGTACATATCCTATATTGTTTATGGGATGCTGGCAAGAAAAAAATGTCTGTTCATATTGTGTACAGAGACAACCAATGCTAGGCATAACTATTTTGTTCATGAAAAAAGTGCAAGATGGAAGTTGATAATCTGTGAGAGGGCAAGAGGTTACAGCAAGATGTGTCTACAAATCACTTCATTTCCATAGATTCAGCCATGTGCTTGGTCTCTAGTAAATTCAAATTCTACTCTTTGGAAATTTCTGGAAATTCTTTCAAATATTTTTTGAACCAGAATTGATTGAAACTGAAAATTACATCTATCTATCTATCTATCTATCTATCTATCTATCTATCTACCTATCTATCTATATGCATATATATATATATATATATATATATATATATATATATATCTGTGTATATGATTATAGAATATATACAAATGGTATCTTATAAATTTATAGTATGTTTATAGAGTTATATACTTTATGTGCATATATAGGCTTCTGTGTATGCAAAATGAGTGGCAAAAATGTTACAAAGGATGATGAGGAGGTTCATAAAAGAATCAAATGTTATGAAAAGTTCTTTTTTCATTACTTATAAAATATATACTGTTATTTGATAGTGGATTAGATTTGTAAATGTATACTGTAAATTCTAGGACAACTACTAAAATATTACTTTAAATAATCTCTAGGTTAATTTTACTTTCTTTAAAGAAGAAATTTAATTTCTATAGTAAGAAAATCAAAACTGGGCACAAAGCTGGAACCTAGGGCTTCACACACAATTTGAAAATGCTCTACCACTGAGTTTCATCCCCAGACCATTTTTGTTTTTAATGCAGGGTCTACGATACTCAGGCTGCCTCTGGTCTTGAACTCAAAATCCTCTCACGTTGCTTTACAGGAATGCACAAATTCAACTGAGCTTTCAAGGAAAACTTATGACATTCAATACACATACCAGAAGAGAAGAATGATATAAAAGCATAAGTTAATATTTCAACTTAAAAGATAGAAAAATAACAAATTATGTAAAGTAAGAGAATAAAATTAAAAACAAAGAAATCAATGAAATTAAAAATAGGAAATAAGTAAAGAAGATAAATGAAATCAAAAGCTAGTTCTCTGAAAAGATAAATCATTGCACAGTAATCAGACTAAGAAAAAATAAGGTATGAATTATTAACAGCAAATAAAGTTAACATATTCCATGGATATTACAAAGACAATAATGGATTGGTATGAATAATTATATACCCATAAATTCATAATCTAGGTGAAATTGAGCAATTCTGGAAAGGCACAATTTGCCAAACTCAAATAAGATGAAATATGCAAACTGAAAAGAATCATATCTACTGAAGAAATTGAACCAATAATTAACAAACATTCAAAATATAAAGCATCAAACTTACATGAGTTCTTTGGTGAATTCTACTAAACATTTGAGGAAAATAGTATATGAATTATATACATTGTCTTTTCAAGACAGAAGCAGAGGGAATAATTTCTAACTTATTTTATAAAGCCAGCATTATCCTAATACCAATATCAGAAAAGGGCATTATAAGAAAAGAAAAACAGGTTCAAATGCTTTCATGAACTCAGGTGCAAAAATCCTCAACAAAATATTAGCAAATTAAAAGCAAGAATGTACACAATGAACTATCCCGTTTTCAAGAAAGATTTATCCAAGGTATGAAAGTCTGCTTCAATATTTGAAAATCAGTTAAAGGCTAATGGAGAAAAGGCCATAGGATAATATCAACACATGCAGAAAAAGTGTTTGAAAAACCCAACACTCATGATAAAAAGTAACTACCATTTCGCTAGGAATAGAATGGTTCTTTCTCATCTTGATAAAGAATATCTAAAAAAAAAAAAAATGAAACCCTATGGTTAACATCATACTTAATTGTGGGAAAATAGGAGATTTCTCTTGAGAAAAAGAACAAGACAAAAGGTCCTCTCTCAACACTTCTTATTAACATCTTGCTAGAAGTCCTCTCTATATAGCAAGAGAAGTTTAAATAAATAAATAAATAAATAAATAAATAAATAAATAAAAGATACACAGGTTGGGAAGAAAGAAATACAATTACTTTTGTTCTCAGATGACATGATTGTCTGCATAGAAAATCTGAAAAAGTAAACATAAAAATTGCCTAAACTAGTAAATGATTAGAGCAAATTGGCAGAGTATAAGGTTTATAAATTTTCCCAGGCCTGGTGGCGCACTCTTATAATCCCAGAGACTGGGGAGGTGGAGGCAGGAGGATTGAAAGTTCAATACCTGATGCAGTCTGCGTAATTTAGCAAGACCCTGTCTCAGAAATTAAAAAAAAAAAAAAAAAAAAAAAAAAAAAAAAAAAAAAAAAAAAAAAAAAAAAAAAAAAAAAAAAAAAAAAAAAAAAAAAAAAAAAAAAAAAAAAAAAAAAAAAAAAAAAAAAAAAAAAAAAAAAAAAAAAAAAAAAAAAAA
>VMDO01026389.1:0-26795 GCA_007922755.1 Pedetes capensis | reverse complement strand
GAGCAATGCGTCTTTGGATTTCTTGACTGCTGCTTCCACGGGTGTTGATTATAGAGCCAAGCAAAGTAAAATCTTGGACAACCTCAATCTTTTCTCCATTTAATGTGAAGTTGCGTGCTGACCCAATTGTAAGGATTTTTGTTTTGTTGATGTTTAGTTGTAACCCATATTGAAGGCTATGATCTTTGATCTTCATCAGGAAATGTTTTAAATCCTCTTCACTTTCAGCAAGCAAAGTGGTGTCATCTGCATAACGCAG
Organism: Pedetes capensis; assembly: GCA_007922755.1. Taxonomy (NCBI): domain Eukaryota; kingdom Metazoa; phylum Chordata; class Mammalia; order Rodentia; family Pedetidae; genus Pedetes; species Pedetes capensis. Next base: position 26,536 of record VMDO01026389.1, on the reverse strand, counting down.
GTTGTTAATGAGTCTTCCTCCAATCTTGATGCTGCGTTCTTCCTCATAAAGTCCAGCTTCTCGGATTATTTGCTCAGCTCATAAATTGAAGAGATAGGGTGAAAGTATACAGCCCTGACGCACACCTTTCTCAACTTTAAACCACTCAGTGTTTCCTTGTTCTATTCGAACAACTGCCTCCTGGTTCATGTACACATTTCTCATGAGCACAATTAGGTGTTCTGGTATTCCCATCTTCCGAAGTGTTATCCATAATTTGTTGTGATCCACACAATCAAATGCTTTTGCATAGTCAATAAAACCTAGATAGACATCTTTTTGATATTCTCTGCTTTCAGCTAATATCCACCTGACATCAGCAATGATGTCCCTAGTTCCCCGCCCCCTTCTGAATCCCGCTTGATTTTCCGGTAATTCCCTGTCTATGTATTGCTGCAGTCGCTTCTGAATGATCTTTAGGAGAATTTTGCTGGTGTGTGATATTAATGATATTGTCTGATAGTTTGCACATTCAGTCAGATCCCCTTTTTTGGGAATAGGCACAAATATGGATCTCTTCCAGTCAGCTGGCCAAGTAGCAGTTTTCCAAATCTGTTGGCATAAACATGTTAACACCTCCAGTGCTGCATCTGTTTGTTGAAACATCTCTATTGGTATCCCATCAATTCCTGGAGCTTTGTGTTTCGCCACTGGACTTTTGCTAAGAATTGGGAATTAGAGGAGGCTGAGCTGGACAGACAGAGAAAAGTCTCCTGCAGTCTTTCACTGATTAGAAGTCGAGGTCTTTCAGAAAGGAAAGACCAGGCAATAATTTCAAGATAGATGCTTTCTTGAAACCAAAAATAAACTACAATTGGTGGAAGTTAGTGAAAACCACAATCTGATTTTAACCCTGTTGAAATTATGATTAGCATAAAGTGATCACCTTTTCAGAAGAAACATGGGCAGGGGGTGAATAACATCATCTAGAGAGCACAGAGTATTATACATACTATCTTCCATACAATATATACAACATAAAACATGAAGCCAAAAGGTATTGAGGAAAGAAAGCAAAGCCTAATTTAACTACACCAAGTTCCTCCAAGACCCAGGAGCTTATATTCATCACCCTCCTAAATAAAGAAAAGGACTGCACTTCCTTATCTAAGAAATTCTGGAAGCCACTTTCTGAACTAAGGGGCACTGCAGTAAATCTCTCTGCATTGACACAACTCCTGGTGATTGTCTAAAAGTTTTTTATTTAAAGATTTTTTAGTCTAGGACTTTTTGCATGAATTGTGGACTGTTTAAATTAATCAATCAAAGAAAACACATATATTCATTTTTCTGTTAGTCTGTAAGTTCTGTAAGTAGAATGAGGAAAAATGAATTGGGGAACATGGCCATTTTGGAACCTGAGCCCATAACTGTTCCACCAGCAATTAAGCTCCTTCCTCTAATTAATACTGGTGTTTGGGTGATTCTTCTTCTCTCATAGGCTTTGCCTCCTACAACATTTTGATTCCCTGATTGGGAAGTGAGCCCACTACCAGAGAGAACAAGTTCGGATTCACCTGGTACATTTTGCCAACTCCCAGCACCCATGGCAGGGCCCCACTCAGTCTGAGTGATGTGTGAAACACTGAGCCAGCCAGGGACAACAGATTTTGCCTCCTTGTGTGGGCACCTCAATGGAGCAGAGAAAGGACTCTCCCCTTCAGTGGGTACCTGAGGTGGCGAACAGCAATTGGACCTGGCAGCATTAGATATCTGAATCACAGTAGTACTTATCTGGGAAATGGGAAAGGGATCTGCTTATTAATAGCAGAGGGAGGGCTTGATCAAAACTTAGCACCTCCCAAATACCATTCATGTTAGACAAAATGGGAAACCAAAGCTGCTTAGGATTGAATTGCATCTCCTGAACACTTCATGATAGTTCAAATGGGAAATTGAAAGTCCTAGGATAGGAAATTAGGTTGGATCATATGAGAGTGGTTGGAGACTAAGATGGACACCAAAGAAAGGGATCCAACCCCTCCTCACAGGGCCAAAGCAAGTGTGTGCTCCAAACTGAGGTTCCATAAGGCACTTTGCAAGACTAAGGACAGAATTTGTTCCCATGGCTTAAATTGGCCTGCCAAAACCTAGAGAGTCTGCCATCCCTGCAAGTGGAGTCCTTCCAGATATTCTTCACCCTTCTCCCTACCTTTTCTTGTGGCATTTTTCCAAGGTGGAACATGGGAAACACACAGGAAAAGCCTACCCCTTTGGGAACAATTGTAAAGAATTTTAAGAAAAGATTGTCAGGAGGTTAAGAGGTTGTTCTATCTCCAAGGAAGTTAAAAGTTCTGTGTGAATGGGAATGACTAACATTTAAGATGGAATGACCATCAGAAGGTAGGTTAGATAAGGCTACAGTACAGAAGGTATGGTCTGTTGTAACTGAAGACCCCCATCACCCAGATCACACCTAGTTCCCATACATAGATAACTGGTTCTGGTTGATGCTGTAGCCTATCCCCCACCCCTGTGGTTCAGGGCCCAAGATTCTCAGATACTAGTGGCTAAGACAGGGAAGTGTTCTGCCCAACCTGAGAAATGCTCTGCCTGGCCTGAGAAACCTCTACTGCCAATGGCAACTGAAATCTTTATTTCCAACCCTGAGGAGGAATTAGTATTTCCACTTTATGTCCCTGCAAGAATCACCACGTAGGAAGCAGTCACACCTGCCCAGCCTCCATCATCTGATTTCACCATGCCTCCCAAGGCACGGAGTACAGCCCTGCCTGCCCTGAAGAAGCCTAGATTGGGCACTTCCCTTTGTCCTCAAGGCTATGCCCATGAATTCCCCAGGATACCAAAATGCTGCTGAGGGAAATGCAAAGCCCAGGGCCACCCAATGAGGGAGGAGAGGTTACTGAATGCCAACTGATGTTGAATCAGCCTTTTACTATTGCAGACCTACTAAACTAGAAACATCATACCCCCTCCTATACAGAGAGACCCCAGACTCTCATAGATTTGATGCAGTCCATCTTCCAAGCATACAACCCCATGTAGGCTGACTGCTGGTGGCTCCTCTTTACTCTTTTCAATACCAAGGACAGAGACAGAGTGATCCAAGCTGCTACTAAATGGCTGGACCATGCTCTGGACCATGCTCTGGACTATGTCTTAGTCCCCAGTGACTAAGCTAAGGATGCTCTGCCCAAGGAAGACCCCTGATGGGATCCAAATAAGGGAGAAGACATGGGAAAACTACTAAGGTGTAGAGCAGCTCTCCTCCAGGGACTGAGAAAGGGTGCCCCAAATCCACAAACCTCAGCAAGGTGGCTACAGTCATACAAAGGTCAGATGAGAGTCCAGGAGATTTCTAGGAGAGATTCTATGATGCCTACCATACCTATGGGAGAAGGACCTGGCAACCCACTCTCAAAAATCAACCCACCATTGAAAACCCTATGAACAGAAGAGAAGCACTGACAATAGTGTTTCGCCTGTTGTACATAGGGTCGCTATGAGTTGGATACTGACTCAGTGGCACCTAACAACAACAACCACACCTATACTCCCCTTGAACTCAAAGGCCAAGAAAGCCAGAGAATGGTCAATACAGCTTTTATGAGTCAGAGCACAATTGATATCAGATGCAAACTCCAAAATTTGTAGGGCTTTGCCGGAGTGAGTATTTTCCAGCTCCCAGAAGAGACACATACAGTTTTCATAAATAGGGTGATGGAGAGAAAAGGTGAGGAGGAATGAAAGATGAAGAAAAAGGCTGAATTTATAGCAGCTGCCCTTGCACAAAATCAGGAAAAAGCTCCCCTGCTATTCTGATGGAGAGGGAAAGGGAAGGAGGGAGAGTCAAACCAGCAAAAAAGGAGCCCTTTATGATATGACTAGTATGCTACCTGCTGGGAAATGGGACACTGGAAAATGGAATGCCCCTAAAAGAAAAAGAGGCCTGCAGCCGTAGCCCTGTGCCATCTGATCCCATCAGATCTCGGAAGCTAAGCAGGGTCGGGCCTGGTTAGTACCTGGATGGGAGACCACCTGGGAACACCAGAAGCTGTAGGCTCGGGAGAAGGACCTGGCAACCCCCTCCCAAAAATCAATCTGCCATTGAAAACCCTATGAACAGCAGAGAAGCACTGACAATAGTGTTTCCCCTGTTGTACAGAGGGTCGCTATGAGTCGGATACCGACTCGACAGCACCTAACAACAACAACAAAAAAAAAGAAAAAGAGTCAAAAGGCAGATCCCAAAGGACAAACAGGCTTGCTCAACATGTCCAGGGACTCCATTTTTAATGACTGAGGTTGATCAGGCTCAGAGGCCCCCCACTGAGCCTACAGTCAAAATAAAAATAGAAGGACAGGACCCTATGGTCTGAATCAAAATAGAGAACCAAGAACTAGATTTCCTGATCAACTCAGTGGCTGGAAGGCTTTTAAAAAGTTAAAAGAGAAGTTATAGGCAGCCCAGCTTTGGGTCTTCCTGGCCTAACCAAGGCTTTTACATTAAATTTGTGAGAAAGGAATAAAACAGGTGTGGTGGTATTGACTCAGCACATGGGGCCATGGGTAAGGCCAGTTACCTACCTCTCTAAGGAATTAGATGGGGTTTCAAAAGGATGGCCCCCATGTCTGAGCAAGCTTGCAGCCACAGCTGTATTGGTACAGGAGGCTGACAAACTAACTTTGGGAAAGGACTTGAGAGTCCAAATGCCACATGTGGTAGTTATCTCAATGAACACTAAGGGACACCATTAGCTGGCAAGTGAATGCCTACATACCAAAGACTACTATGTGAAATTCCACAGCTAAAATAGAGGTTGTACCCTCCCTGGCTCCTGCCACCCCACTCCTGATATGGGATGGAAAACCTGAATGTGACTGCATGCAGATCATTGAGGCAGTATAGTTGAGCAAGCAAGATATGCTTGATCAGCCTCACAGGGACCCAGACTTAGAGCTGTGGTTGGAAGCAGCTTTGTCAACCGAAGAGGGGAATGCAGTGAGCTATGCAGTAGTCACCTTAGCTAAAATGTTAGAGGCAAAGCCATCACCTCAAGGGACTTCTTCCAAGAAAGCAGAACTGACTGCTTTTATTTAGACCCTAGAGCTGGCTGAGAAAAAGTGTGAATATCTTCACTGACTCACCATCTGCTTTCCTTACTCCCCATGTACATGGAGCCATTTACAAGGACAGGAGACTTCTAAGAGTGGGAGAAAAGGTCTAACATATTCCAGTGAGATTTTACAACTGCTAGAGGCAGTGTGGAAGCCTAAGAAAGTGACAGTCATTCACTGCTGAGGACATCCAAAGACAGGGACTTCTGAGACACAGGGTAATGCTAAAGCAGACACAGAGGTAAAGAGAGCATCAACCCTCCCTTGCCAGGCTGCCACTGTCACCTCCTGGTTCTACAGACACCATGTTTAACCTCAAAGTACTCTGAAGGGGAAAAAGAATGGATGTGAGGGCAGGAGAAGCAGGGGAAGGATAGAAAAAGCTGTTAGATGGGAGGAGGATCATCACCCCTCACCTCCTGGGTACAAGAGTTGTAGGTGCAGTTCATGAGGCAATGGATTTGGATCAGGAAAAGACAGGAAAACTGTTGGGGAGGTGCTTTTACATCCCCCTCCTGTCAGCCCTCACCAGACTAATCAATGTGGTATAATGTCAGCCAGCACAATGCAAGACAGGGACCCTCCCTGCTTCCTGGAGCCCAGTCCTATGGGACAGCCCCATTTGAAGATGTGCAGGTGGACTTTATAGAGATGCCCCAATGTAAAGGAAACTGGTATCTTATGGTATTAGTCTGCATGTACTCAGGGTAAATAGAGGCTTTCCCCACCAGGCCAGAAAAGGTCCATGAAGTGGGGAGGCCACTACTTAGGGAAATTATTTCTCAGTTTGGACTGCTGCTCCCAGTCAGATCTGATAATAGACTGGCCTTTGTAGCTGAAGTAGTACAACAACCAGAGCCTTGGGCATCACCTGGAAACTACATGTGGCATACCATCCTCAGAACTTGGGCAGGATAGAGCTCATGAATAGGACATTAAAGGCAGGAATTAGTAAGTCATGTGAGGACACAAGACTTAACTGTGTATAGGCTCTGCCAACTAGTCCTGTGTACAGTAAGATGTACTCCTTCCAAGAAATTGGGATATTCTCCCTATGAGATAATATGAAATAGGCCTCCCCTAATCCTCCATAATTTACCAGGACACCCAAGAAATTAGGAGAAATAGAGATACACAGACAGAGGTTTTAGGGAAAATAGCTAAGAAAATATCCACATGGGTCTTGACAGGGCCCCTACTACTCTCTGCCCCTGTTTATCTTTTCTCCTCAGAAGATCAGGTTTGGATCAAAGACTAGGATTTGACCACCCCCAAGCCAAGGTGGAAAGGACCCTACACCATCATTCTGACCACACTCACAGTGGTCAAGTTGGAGAGGATTCTTGTGTGGCTTCATTACACCAAATTAAAGAGGGTTGTACAACCTCAGTGGAGGGCAGAACCAGACCCAATCAACCCCTGTAAGATGACACTGAGGAGACTGACATGCCCTGCTCCAGCCACAAACCAGAAACTGGCTGGCCTGGACACAGCAGAATTCTGGAGACAACCATCATGGGACTTCTCCTGATGGGACTCTGGACTTTGGGAAAAGGGAGAAAAATATGTGACTTACATGTTCACCAAACAAAGGTGAGACCAAGGGTAACTACCGCCTTACTTTTTAATAGCTAATACAAATGTGAGAGAAACTGTACTCATGCTGGAAATGGGGACAAATTAAAAGGGCCACATATATGACAGATACCACTGACCATAACAGGTAGACACTCTGTGATACAGCCAGTCATCCATCAAAAAGCCACATCACATGAGTTTTACATGAACCATCATCAACCCCTACAACACCATATAATTGGTGAGACCTCAAAATAAAGAAATTTTTATGGGGTCTTAAAGGAGGGAAAATGAGGGAAGAAATAGAGAAGCCTAATAAAACTACACCAGGCTCCTCCAGGACCCAGGAGTTTACATTCCTTATGCTGCTAATCAAAGAACAGGAGTGTACTCCCTTATCTAAGAAATGCTGGAAGCCCCTTTCTGAACTAAGAGGCACTGTAGTAAATCCCTCTGCATTGACACAGCTCTTGGTGATTGTCTAGAAGGTTTTTCTTTAAATATTTTTTAGTCAAGGACTTTTTGCTTGGATTGCTCTATAACACCTGTGGACTGTTTAAATTAACCAATCAGAGAAGCACACAGACTCCTTTTTCTGCCAGTCTGTAATTTCTATAAGTAGAACGGGACAAATAAATCAGGGAACATGGCCATTTTGGGGCCTGAGCCCACCGCTGCTCCACTGGCAATAATGCCTTCTCCTCTAGTTAATCCTGGTGCTTGGATGATTCTTCCTCTCTGATGAGTCTTGTCTCCTAAAACATTATGACATATACTCAAAAGAATAAATAGTCAATAGAAACAGATCCACAAATAAGCCTGATATTTTATTGGTAGACAGCCTTTAAAGTACTATTATAATTATGTTCAATATTGAAAATTTGGGGCTGGGATTTAGCTCAGTTGGTAGAGCATTGCTCTGTAGTCTCTGAGGTCCCTCATTCGATTTGCAGCACCTCAAAAATGGGAGGACATGGCATCCACTCTGGAGGCAATCCTGAAACAATCAGCCATTGAAAACCCTATGAGGGTCACTATGAGTTGGACATGACTGGACAGCACCTAACAACAACAACAATAGTGAAAATAGAAGAATGGACAAAAGATGAAAAATTTAAACAAATAAATGGACTCTGTAAATAACTAAATATACATTCTGGAACTAAAACATAATATCCAAAATTAGAAATGCACATTGGTTTAGTGTAACAATATTCTTGATCCAGCAGAATATAATAAACTAGAAAAAAGCACTATAGAGTTTCCTCAAAAATTTAAAATAGGACTAACATGTCCAGCAATACCAATTCTTGGTATTTATCAAAAAGAACTGAAATAAAGATCTTGAGGCAATATTTGCACTCCTGTAGTCATTACTGAGAGAAGGACATGGCAATTCACTCCCTAAAGCAACCCTGAAGCAAGCAGCCATTGAAAACCCCATGAGTGTAGCCAAGAGTTGGACCCAATTGGACAACACCTAAAAACAACAACAACAACAACAACAACATACTTATTACAGCTTTTTTGACAACAGCCTAGATGTTGAAACAAAGTACATGTCCATCAATAGCTGAAGAGATAAAGGAGATACACACACACACACACACATTCTTCAGCATTAGGAAGGGAGACCCTCAGTGTGCAATGCATATATGTATTGAAATATCATGCTGAGTCACATTAATATGTATATTTAATACATATCAATAAAAATAGTTCAGATTGATTTTTAGAAATGATTTTAAAAATATTGTCATATGCATCAACATGCATGAGCCTTGAGGACATTATGTCAAGTGAAATAGTCACAGGAGGACAAATAATGCATGATTCCAGTCACATGAGATATCTAAAGTAGTCAAATGCGTATGAGCAGAGAGTGGAATGGTGGTTTCCAAGGACTGTGAAGGAGAAAATGAGTTGCCCTTCAATGGGTATAAAGTTTCAGGTATGAAAAATGGATACATTCTAGAGACCTGCTATAGAACACATTGCCTTAGTTAATAATACCTCATTATGCAGTCCCAAATTAGTTAAGAGAGTAGATGTCATGTAAGGGGCTCTTACCACATTTTAAAAAATAAATAAAATCTTTTTAAAACAAATAAATACACACCCCAGAACTTAAAACATATTGGGTGGGTGCAACAATAGATTGGACACGACACAGCAGAAGAAAGGATCAGAAAATTAGAACAAAATACAATAGAAATAATGCAAATTAAGGTACAGAGTGAAAAAAGACTTTAATAACAAAATCCATAAATGATAGATGGTATGCTATGAGAGCCCAGCTGATGTGTAGTAGGAATCTAAGAGAAAAGAGAAAAAGTAGAGCAGGAGTAGTATTAGAGGAAATAACATATTCCTTATGTGATTCTTTTATAAAAAGGATTATAAATAGGGAATTATAAGGAAAAGTAGATTGACAGCTAACAAATAAAGTGCAAAAGTACACAAGTCTTCATTTAAATTTCTTAACTGACATCAGGTAGAAAACCCAAACGTGGAAAGGCAATCTCTCTGACCTACAGAAGGCGCTGTGCTGTCCAGAGCAAGCAGTCCAATCTCACAGCCCGCAGAAGGCTGAAAAATGAGAATCTTTTTCTCTTCTTCATCTTAGTCTTCTGCTCCAAAATGACATCCCTACCTCCACGTATCCCATCTGCATTATACCAAGTAGAAGGGAAGTTGCAAAAAGTCAAAAGGTGTCTATGTCAGCAAAATCTCTTATGAAACTTTTCTTGGATCATCTACCCTGGCTTGGACTAGAACACAAAGTTGTTCAAGGGGTAAGTTTTAGTTTTTCATGCTGGATATAACACACTACAGACAATAGATTTCTGTTGGTAGGAAGAGGAGGAGAAAAACATTGGATAGTTGCCTGACAGGTTCTCTGTCTCATTGGCAAGAGAAAGTTGTATTAATGAGGATTTAACTGAGCTCTGAAGATGCCTTCAGAATTAGAAATGTAGAGTAGACAGGCATTTCAAGTTTATGGGAGTCCTGGAATAGAAATATATTAAGTGAGAACATTATATGTATTCAGAAGAGAAGGAAGTCTAGATCAGCTGTCTGGATGGAGTTGTAACGGAAAGAAGCAAGGGAACCAAGGGAAAGCAAGGTTGTAATAATTCTGTGAGAGGTGGTATGTCAGTCAGCTTTTCATAAATGTGACCAAATAACAGAAAAACAACTTAACAGAGGAAAGATTTGTTTGGCTCATGGTTTGAGAGGTTCCATGATTCAGATGTCTGTAATCTCTTGGCATCATTGCTTTGGGCCTGAGATATAACAATCTCATGGCAGAGACCATCTGTTGGAGCAGACAGAAGGCAAGGGGAAAGGGAAGGACAGATGGAGGGAGTAAGGGAGCAGGAATGAGCCAGGGGCTGGTCACAGAGCATACCCCTCAAAGGCTTGCCCCCACTTACCTACTCCCTCCAATGAGGCACCACCACCTAAACTTTTAGCACTCCCAATATTGCTACAAGCTGGGGATCAGCCTTTGCCCTATGAGCCTTTAGAGAGCATTACAGTTCCAAACAATAACAGATCTTAAATAGTATGCTAAGGTTCTTAGATTTTATGCTGAAGGATGAATTACTGAAAGTTTTTAAGGACTGAATATTATGAATATGTTGCTTGACGGTGATTAATTTGGCAGGAAGTGGGATGAATTTGAAAAGGAAGAGGATGGAGAAGAGAACAGCTCAGAATGTTGAAATATAATCTGTTCTAGCGTCAGGATGTAATTCCTGAATTAAAATTGTAGCAGTGAAATGGAGTAAAGTGGGCAGGAATTAGGAGAACTGATTAATTACCCAGAAAAAAAATATATATATATAAACAAATATATGTGTGTGTGTGTACATACATATATATGTGTATATGTGTGTATACATACATATATACACATATATGTATATATGTATATATGTGTTTGTATGTATATACACATATATCTACACATATACATATACACACATATAGATACACACACACACACACACACACACACACACACACACACACACATATAGGCAGCCATACCACTGTGGCATCTGATCCCGTCAGATCTTGGAAGCGAAGCAGGGTCAGGCCTGGTTAATGGATGGTAGACCACCGGGGAACACCAGGTGCTATAGGCTTGGGAGAAGGTCCAGGCAACCCACTCCCAAAACACAATCTGCCATTGAAAACCCTATGGATAGCAGAGAAGCAGCAACAATACTGTTTCACCTGTTATACACAGGGTCGCTATGAGTCAGATACCGACTCAATGGCACCTAACAACAACAACAAATTTATATATATATATATATATATATATATATATATATATATATATTCCACCTTAAGCTACTCTAGCTCATTCTTTTTATTATAGAGTACACATTTCCAGAGTTAGTCTCGTACAATATAAGCTTTTCTAAAAATCTCAATAAAGAGCTTCCCATGTTCAGAAATGTGTGTCCATAGAGTACTCACATGTCCAGGCCTTTACCAAATTCAATGGAGAATCAAAATCCATGGAGACACCTAAAATGAAAACTGCCTTGGCACATCTAATGTTCCATTTCTTTACACTGCATTCAAATTTTATTCCAAACTGTACTGTACAAAGAACAACCCATATATTTGTAACAGTGAGTTTATGCAAAATGCAAAGCTTAGAGAAGGTAACAAATTGCTAAAAATCAGAAATCTCACTGTGAATTTATGCAATTAAATCATTTTGACTTTGATGTGACTTCTAAAAAAGTGAGTCAAAATCTATGACCGGCATGTTATTTATGGAGAATTTAATTTCCTAAAGAAGTAAAGTAACCTGAGCCTATGGCAATAGTTCCATGAATACTTCATTTGACTTCTAATGTACTCCCAGTCACCCCAAGTACTACTCTAGTAACTTTTATCTCCTAAATTATGGTATCTGATGTGGATATCTAATGTAATCCATTATTCAAACAATAGCCATAGAATATAAAAATCAGATGTTGAGGATACTGTAATTTGAATATACTGGTTAACATTTTCCTATTATGTGGTTTTGGTTTTTGTATTTTATATTTTTTGTTTTTTGTTTTTTTTTGTCACAGACCATCATTTCAATTTTGAGAGCACCTACATTTTCTCTCTTTCAAGCTTACCAGCAAGAGCAGGATCTATTTTGAATTTCTAGGCAGAATACTGTGTAGATGTGACAAAGTATTTGCTGAGAATACGAGGCATAAGTCTTTAAAAATGATAAATACCTGCTTTTAACAGGCTTTCAGAACTCCTAAATTCACTCCTTTAATTCTAAGTAGTAAAACTAATGTGAAAAGGTGGAAAAAATGTCAGATAATTTCCTTAGAATAATCTATTCACTAACAATAGTGTTTTTTCCAAGACACATACTTTCCTTAGCATTCCCAGAATTGATGTAGCTTTAAGACTTTTTAATTATGTGATAATTCTCAAACTAGAAGAATTTTCTTAGACTTTAAATCAACCTTTAATAATTAAAAGGACTTTACTGGTACTCATTGTGTGGCTACCACTGTACTGGTCACTGTTATAACACAAAGATATAGGGACAATGTCCTTGTATTAAGGGGATGATGACCTAGTTAGAATGATATGACCATTGCCTAAAATTAATTAGAGAACATTTTCAGATGACTCATAATGTGCTGAAGAACAGTATTGACACCAACCATTTATTGAATGCTTATTATACGCAATGCCCTGCTTAAGTACTTAATGTATTATATGTGGATCTAAGTACAAGGGCTCCAGGCATCTGGAGAGATCAGTATGGGTAGAAATGGTTTGAAAAGATGATGAGGGAGCTGAGCTGCAGATCTAGAAAGGTCCAGAGAATGTAGGAGATCAAGTAAATAGGAGTATATTGCAAGCCCAGCATGGTTTGTGGAATTTTTAGGGAAGCCTTCTGTTAGAACATGAGAATAAGAACTGGTAAGGACCTTGTAGACAATGATTTTAAAATACTCCCCAATTTTTTACCCTTTTCTATATCTATGCACTTTGCACTGTGACCTGCAATTTATCTCATCAAAAGTTATTCTGCTTCCTGTACCATGAAAATAGGCTGCCCTTAGGACTCTTTTTGACCAATATGAAGGGACAGTAGAGAGAATGTTCCAGTTCCAGGCTCCCACATGCCTATGTATTTTATCTTTCTCTTTCTCTCATTTTCCTCTTCCACACTACTGCCTCTTGCTATAAAGACAAGGCTGGGATGGTACCTGGAACCAGAGAGACCATGTGGAGCAGAGCTGAATCAGCCAAACCAAAGTCATCCTAAACCAGCAAGCCCTTAGTTGACCTTCCAGCTGGCTGCAGGGGCAAGAGTGAGTCAGCAATAATGGCAGGAATACCTGATACAAATGCTTAGCAACTACATAGTGAAAGTACAACCTATGTGTTAAGGCTTTAATTTAAAGGGAAAAAATAAACTTCTCTGAAAAATGTACTTTAATTGCCTTGCAGAACATCAAACTGTCCTTTATGTTCTGTGTCTCCCTTGTTGTTGTTGTTGTTGTTGTTGTTGTTAGGTGCCATCGAGTCTAGTCCGACTCATAGTGACCCTCATAGGGTTTTCAATGGCTGACTGTTTCAGGATTGCCTTGGGAGTGGGTTGCCACGTCCTTCTCCCATTCTGCGGTGCTGGGAATTGAACTTGGGACCTCAGAGACTGCAGAGCAGCGCTCTACCAACTGAGCTAAATCCCAGCCCCATGTCTCCCTTAATTGTTCCTTATCTGTTTTTGTTGCTGATTCCTCTTCTGAATGTTGGAGTAGCCACAGCCAGTCTTCATCCCTTTCCTCCAGCTATTTCCTTTAGCTTGTTAGTCTCATGCAGCCACATGGTTTCAATTCCATCAATGTGCTGAATGCCCAGTTTTATATCTGTAGCCTAGATCTCTCTCGAAAGTCCTATCAGCTGTCTCCTTGACATTTCCATGCACAAGTCTAATAAGCATCCTAAACTCAGTGTACCCAACCCTGAGTTCTTGATCTTCCCTCTCTCTACTGGTCCATATTGGCCTTTTGCACATCAGTTTATCAAAAACCTAAAACTTCTCTCTTTGTCCCCCTACCATCTATTCACAACTCAGCAGTCCAGTGAATCCTTTTAAAAAGAGAATCAAATCCTCTCTTTTTTTCTGGTTCAAAATGCTGCATTGGCCCACAATTTTACTCAGAATGAAAACCAATATGCTGGTTGTCATCTCAGAGGCTTTATAAGATCTAGCCTTCCGTGACCACCCTGACTGCCTACTTTTTCTGCTCCAGCTATTTGTCAACCTTGTTTTTCTCAAACTTGCCAAACGTGATCCTACTGTACAAGCTTTGCACGAGCTGTTCCTTCCACCAGGAATTTTCTTTCAGAAACACATGCTTCCACTTTAGCAACTCTGAATAATTGTCCCTTCACCTGACTGCTTTTTTTTTTTGTGTGTGTGGTACTGGGCCTTGAACCCAGGGCCTTGCGCTTGCATGCTCTGCAAGTGCTGGACCACTGAGCTGGGTCCCCAGCCCATTTTTTCACTTTTTTGAGACAGGCTCTCACTAAGTTATGCAGACTGCCTCTGGCCTCGAACTTGCGATTCTCTTGCCTCCGCCTCCCAAACCGCTGGGATTACAGGTGTGCACCACCACACCCGGCCTAACCTGACTGCTCTTTCATGAAACTTCTACATGACTAATTCCCCTCTGTACTCAAGTTTTTGCTCAGATAAGGCCTAAGAAGATATATCTAGAGCCAGGCATGGCAGTGCAGGCCCGTAATCTCAGCACCAGGTAGGCAGAGGCTGGAGGACAATGAGGTTGAGGCCACATACAGTAATAAGACTCTGTCTCAAAAGACAAACAAAATAAAACAACAACAACAAAAACAAAATCTTCCATAAAAGCAGAGATGGTCAATCTTAGTCGCAGATATGTTCTAGTATAAGAACAGCATGTGACCGTTCTGTATTGCAACAAATATTGATTAAACAAATGAATCAATGAAGATGTAGTCAATTTCACTGCTTTGGAAAAGGGGGAAGGGAACCACAGTCACATCAGAGTCCTCCTAAATACTGGCAATAAGGCAGAGGCAGCCTCTGAATTCAGACTGCCTGAGTTCATGCCTGGTTCTTCTACTTGGTGGTGTCATATTTTAGACAAATAATTTAACATCGGGCTGGGATTTAGCTCAGTGGGTAGAGCGCTGCGCTGCAGTCTCTGAGGCCCCGAGTTCAATTCCCAGCACCGCAAAAATGGGAGAAGGGCCTGGCAATCCACTCCCAAGGCAATCCCGAAGCACTCAGCCATTGAAAACCCTGTGAGGGTCGCTATGAGTTGGGTTCCGACTCGACGGCACCTAACAACAACAATTTAACATCTGTAGTTTCTTTTCTCTTCCATTAAATCAGGATAATACTAGCACCTCTTACAGGGACTTTCTGAGGGCTCAAAACTGAATTTACATGAAATAATTAAAATAATACCCAATGGATTATAAACATTAAACATAGCAATTTGTTATTAATAGTGCCTATTTCATAAATTTGTGTGTTAGATGAAATAATTTGCAAATAGTTCTTAACAAAGCAACTGTTCAATTGATGTTAGCTGAACTACTTTCTGTAGTTTTAGGACACTCACTGCCCTTCCCCAGAAAGTTGTTGAAAATAGCATTCTACTTTTATGCACATATTTTTAAAGCAACCTTCCCATACTAATTATCTATGTATAATATTCTCATACTACTTACCTATTTTGCTTCCTGGTGCTCAGTTTTCTTCTTTTATTAAGGTTGTTGTTGTTGTTAGGTGCCCTCGAGTCGGTATCCGACTCAGAGCGACCCTCATACGGTTTTCAATGGGAGACTGTTTCGGGATTGCCTTGGGAGTGGATTGCCAGGTCCTTCTCCCATTTTTGCGGTGCTGGGAATCGAACTTGGGACCTCAGAGACTGCAGCACAGCACTCTACCAACTGAGCTAAATCCCATCCCTTTATTAAGGTAATAGCCCATAAATACCAATTTTCTCCTAAGCAGCCAGTATTTTTTTCTTTAATGGAGAAGTTGTGCTATTTAGCTGTAAAAGTTAACACTAATCAGCAGAGACTTTGCACTTAGGAAGTTCTTTAAAAAGAGACCATTATTGTTCTTTCACCATTACTATCATATTATTATTGTTACTAGTTTTGGGGCATTTTAAAATATCTTGGGAACTAGTTTAAATGGAAGAAGACTGAATAATTGGCATTTTCTTAGGGACTTTCACTTACACTATTTAGTAAGCACATTGCTTTAAAATACATATTTTTTTATCAGCTTTTCTCCTGAGAGAGACAGGAGGACACTATTATGCTGTTAACATTTATTATCTTAGACATTATTCTGAGAGAGCGCAGAGAGGCCTTTGGGGGTATTGCTTTGCTATAATAGGTCATGGGATCATCTGATTATTGTTCTGTTTCATTGATCCATATGGGCTCTGGTTTTGCAGATATGGACAATTACTAAATTCAATGAAAATAAGATTAAAAGCCCGACCAAGCCCTAGAAAGATGACAACAGAAGATCTCATTTTGCTGGTCCTGAGAAATGTCCCATTAACTTGTCTGCTATTTTGTCCTTCCCTGTCTCCCCAAGTTTACTGTGTTCTTTCTTCCCAGAAGAAATAAGTCTATGACACTTCAATTCCTAGAAACAATTCATCATGGCAGCATAACATTTACTACCAATGCAGGATATTTAAGACCCTCATTTTCCCAATTCTGTCATCAGAGTGGGCAGTGCCGATAACCTTTCTAGAAGCAGATGGCCATACAGTGAACTGAACCACACACTGAAATGACCCCACTTCAAAAGCCAAAATTAAAGAAATCCATTATGTGGATAAGACATTTGGTGTTTTAAGTACATCATTTCATGAATAGACTGAAATTCAAGGATTTGCTCAGCTGAAGGGAGTTTGAGAGATTTCCTTCTGTCATTGCCATCACCCTTATTAATATCTATATTGAAACCACCAGTGAATGAGATGGTGGTACATTCGCATGTTGCTGAATATACTAGGAACAAAAATCAAGCTTCTTCATGTATAGGACAATGGACTTGTACATTCTCAGATCTTCCAAATGTTAGCACAGTGGTAAGCCATACAACAATTTTAGTCAACAACAGAATGTCTATGCAACAGTAATCCTGTAGGATCACCAAGTGGCATCACAGCCATCTAAATTTGTGTAAGTACACTCTATGACACCGCATGACAAAATCACCTCCATTTCTCAGAATGTATTCCTGGTGTAAAGCAACACATAACTGAATATGAAAGTGGACATTTTTCTTTACAAAGGAGTGAAAACTCAACTCTAGCAAAAAACAAGTATATGGCCCATTTTGTGGTTAAAAAAGCATTGAGCCAAACAGAAGTTTAGGATCTGACCTTTTGATTTACGTGGTGTGTGACCCTGGGTAAGTCACAGTATCTCTAATTCATGTGTCCATAATGTCCCAGAATCCTTTTCAACTAAATTCATAACTGACATAATTTTTCTATAACATTCAGACTTTTTAATTTATGAACTTCTTCAGTGGCCATCACAGACAACCTGCTTACCTTTGCAAACAATGACTGGGGGAAAATTTTGCTAGGGAAATTTAATTATGTTTATAATAAGTAGTAGAATGTATCTATGTTTGGCTATAAAATTTAAGCTTAGATTAGCCATAATTATACTTCTTATAATGCTGAAATACCCAGATTTTTTTCCTGCAAGTCAACTGTTAGTAAAATGATAAAATACAGCAAGACGATTCAGATCAATGTACTTTTCCTGAAATAGCCACGACTTGGGGTTAGTACACATTAGGATGGATGTAATATGCCTTCAACTACCCCTTTTTTATTCTTTTTGCATAGTGATCATAAATGTTCAGAATGACTACCTCAAGTTACTGAAAGATCTTTGTTGTTATTGTTAGGTGCCGTCGAGTCCGTATCCGACTCATAGAGACCCTCATAGGGTTTTCAATGGCTGATTGTTTCAGGATTGCCATGGGAGTGGATTGCCAGGCCCTTCTACCATTTTTGCGGTGCTGGGAATTGAACTCAGGAACTCAGAGACTGCAGCACAGCGCTTTACCAGCTGAGCTAAATCCCAGCCCCTGAAAGATCTTTAGGCACCCCAAAAATAATCAAACTATGCAAAAAATACCTATTAAGGAAAAAAGCCACTTAATATCTTAATGAATATGCTTAAAGTCATATATTTAAGAAAAACAAAAGATTATTTTACACTCAACCTATCAATTATTATTAAGCAATGAATTGTTCTAGGGAATATAAGGCATTCAGAAGTTTGAGAAATTTATCTATCCTCAAATATGTATCTTTTTTGTGGTACTTGGGCATTACAACCAGTGCTTCACACAAATTTCAAAGACTTTTTAAAAGATGTGTAAAGGTAGGGAAAATAGCTAATAGTAATATATGTGTTTATGTTACCCCAGAGCCTTACCTGTGTGTTCTTCAATGCTATAGAAGAATTCAGAAGGCTAAAAACTTTATTTCCAAAATACCTTTGAAATTACAGTTTGGGGTGCAAATTAGATTCTCTGGGATTTAGCTCAGTGGGTAGAGCGCTGTGCTGCAGTCTCTGAGGCCCCAAGTTCAATTCCCAGCACCGCAAAAATGGGAGAAGGGCCTGGCAATACACTCCCAAGGCAATCCCAAAACAGTTAGCCATTGAAAACCCTATGAGGGTTGCTATGAGTCGGATACCGACTCGATGGCACCTAACAACAACAACAAGAACAACAACAACAATAATTTAAAAAATGCATTAGAGCTGGGCATAGTAACACACACCAATATTCTCAGTAACATCCAGCACAAGAGGCTGAGGCAGGAGGATCATGATTTTGAGGCCAGCCTGGGCTACATGGTGAGACCCTGTCTCAAAAAAACAAAAGCTATTGGTTGGGATTTGGGGAAATCTCATTGGCAAAAGTGGAATAGGAGCTTCCTCCTTACTGCTACATTTGTTTTTGCCAGCAAGCCAAGTTGTAGGGACTGGGTTTTTACAGCCACATTACCACATCCAGTCACTAACTTTGTGCAGTGAAAAGATAGTGACAGTATAAGCATAGGCAAGAAATTCCTTAATAAGAATCGCTGCTCAGGAAACTGCACCAAGAATCAACAATGAGATTACATAAAACTAAAAAGCTTTTGTACAGCACAGGACAAAATTAACAGTAAAGGGAGAGCCCAAGAATGGGAGAAAATCTTTACATCCTATACATCTGACAGAGAACTAATTTCTAGAATATACAAAGAATTTAAGAAATTAAACACCAAAGTAACAAATAACCCAATAAATAATTGGGCAATAGAACTGAACAGGGAGTTCTCAGAAGAAGAAATTTGAATGGCCAATAAACACATGAAAAAATGCTCAAAATCCCTAGCCCTTAGGGAAATGCAAATCAAAACAACACTGAGATTCTATCTCACTCCAGTTAGAATGGCCAGGATTAACAAGACAAATAATAACAAACACTAGTGAAGATCCAGAGAAAAAGGAACACTTTTACACTGCTGGTTTTGTTGTTGTTGTTAGGTGCTGTCGAGTCGGTATCCGACTCATAGCGCCCCTCATAGGGTTTACAATGGCTGTTTCGGGATTGCCTTGGGAGTGGATTGCCAGGCCCTTCTCCATTTTTGCGGTTCTGGGAATTGAACTCAGGACTTCAGAGACTGCAGCACAGCGCTCTACCCACTGAGCTAAATAGGCTGTTTACACTGCTGGTAGGACTGTAAATTAGTTCAGTTACTTTGGAAATCGATATGGAGGTACTTAGAAAACTAACAATGGAACTCCTATGTGATCAAGATATACCACTCCTGGGAATATACCCAAAGGAAGATAAGTCATTATACCACAGGGACACCTGTACTTCTATATTTAATGCTGCAGTCTTCACAATTGCAAGGGTATGGAATCAACCAAAATGTTCATCAACTGAGGAGTGAATTGAAAAACTGGCATATATACACAATGGAATATTACTCAGTAGTAAAGAAGAATGAAATAATGTCATTTGCAGAAAAATGGATGAAATAGGAGAAGATCATTTTAAGGAAATTAACCCAGACTTAAAAGGAGAAATATCATATGTTCTCACTCATATGTGGGATTTAAATCTAACTTAAAGGGAAAAAATTATATATAAATATTATATAATATATATTTAATATATATTGTATTTATATTTATAATATATTATATATTCCTGCAGCCATAGCCCTGTGACATCTGATCCCCTCAGATCTCCAAAGCTAAGCAGGGACAGGTCTGGTTAGTACTTGGATGGAGACCACCTGGGAACACCAGGTGCTGTAGGCTTGGGAGAAGGACCTGGCAACTCACTCCTGAAAATCAATCTGCCATTGAAAACCCTATGAACAGCAGAGAAGCACTGACAACAGTGTTTCCCCTGTTGTATGTAGGGTCGCTATGAGTTGGATACTGACTTGACAGCATCTAACAACAACAACAACAACATATTATATATAAATACTTATCTAAGAATGTAAAATACAAGTAGACCCTATGCAGGCAGTCATTGGGTGGGAGCAGAGGTTGGGGAAGGGGAAAAGGTGGGAAGGTGGAGGGGGATAAATGCAAAGGGGTAAAGAGGGAGAAGAAAAACACAAAATACAGGATACAACTATATAAATACATGAAAAAAAGAGGGAAGGATAAAAAGTCAACGCTAGTATAATCCATGATTGCATACCATTGCCATTGCATGTTAATGAAAATTTCCACTTTTTTCCTTTTCTTCTTTAGTTCATAATGGTCTATAAAATACATAAAGTGATGAATGTATAAACAAAACTGGTTTAATAGTTGCACAATGGATATAGCAAATGACTTCTTACTCTGTACCCCACCAACATTTATAAATAAAAAAAATTGAGAGAGCAGAGAAGGTAGTTACAGAGGTAGCAGTGCTGGCTTCCAAAAATGTGAATTCCAGCTCTAACCCTAGGTACTAAACCTCAGGTCTCCTTGTATCGTCCACTCCGAATGTAGCAGGGGTAGGATTTCCTTCTGATGAGCTCCTTGAAAGGTTTTACTGGCAGGAATCCTAGATGCTCAGCCTAAAGCCCATTCTGCTAGCCCTTCCAACAATTCTATGAACTTCCAAATCTGTGGAAAATCCCTTTTAGCTTAAAATAGCTAGAATGAGTCCTGTTTCCAGCAGCAAATATTTGGGGACTGACAAACATTTGTAGATCAGTGTTCAGACTGCAGCAGTTCAGAGAGGAAAATAATCAATGAGGCCAGAAAATGATAAAGAAGGTCTTTGGGACGGACTCAGGATGATAAATCTGGAATAATAGGTAAATCTGCCCATGACAATAATTTTAAAAATCTGGATAAGATCTGCGTGGAATCCCACTTGCTCTTTTTATATGTAATAATAATGTGGATTTTATACCAGTCTGCTGATTATAAGACCATAGAAGTTCCAGAGAGCCACTGGTTTGGGAAACTATGTTTTACTAACTTCAACTTAAAGTGATTCTTAATTTTCCAGGCTCCAATGCATAAAATGACACCCTAAAGAGCAGTTTCTGTTGGTTTAACACAGATCACTAGAGTAAATCACAAATGATCAAATATAAGATCGAGGGATTTTTATGGGTAATGCATAAGCCAGCAAAAGTCAGAAAATGCAGGTTTAAAGATAAATATTCTTCTGAGCCCACATTTTTGTGCCAAAGAATTATAGGGATTATAGTTTGGTTTTGTGGCTTTATGGCTTAAAATCATAAAAGGCCCAATTAGGTAGCAGTGTCTCGGGATCCCAGGAATGCTGCTCAAATGGATAGAAACCTCAGTCATGTGAAGAAGCAACAGTGTGCTGCTTTCATCTTTTCTTGGACCGTTGTAGGAGTTTCTTGCTCCCTGGGATTAACTACTCCAAAGTAAACTGCTCTTTTCTTGGGCCTGTCTCTCTTAAACATAGAAAGTATGAGTCTTTGGCTTCTTCCCCCTAAGGTAGAAAGTGATAAGCATTGCTTCTTCTTTTTATTTCTTATATAAGTGTCAGTGGAATACAGAGTAACAGTCATTTGCTATGTCCATTATGCAAACTATAAAATCAATTTTGCTTATACATTCATCACTGTGGCATCTGATCCCGTCAGCTAAGCAGGGTCGGACCTGGTTAGTACCCAGATGGGAGACCACCTGGGTACACCAGGTGCTGTAGACTTGGGAGGAGGACCCAGAAACCCACTCCCAAAAATCAATCTGCCACTGAAAATCCTGTGAATAACAGAGAAGCACTAACAATACTGTTTCACCTGTTGTACATACTGTGGCTATGAGTTGGACACCAACTTGATGGTGCCTAACAACAACAATGAAGAAAAGAAAAAGTAGAAATTTTAATTAATAAATAATGAAAATAATATGGAATTATGGATTATATTCTCACTGTTTTTTTATCTTCTCTCTTTTTTTATGTATTCCTATAGTTGCTCTTTGTCTGCAACCATACTATTGTGGTGTCTGATCCCATCGGATCTCAGAAGCTAAGCAAGGTCAAGCCTGGTTAGTACTTGGATTGAAGAGTGCCAGGGAACACCAGGTAGGATAGGCTTGGAAGAAGGACACGGGAACCCACTCCCAAAACACAATAAGCCACTGAAAATGCTATGAATAGCAGGGAAGCAATAGCAATAGTGTTTCACCTGCTGTACATAGGGTTACTATGAGTTGGACACCAACTGGAAGGCATTTTACAACAACATAGTTGTTCCTTTGAGTTTTTCCTCTCCCTCTTTTCCCCTTTATATTGTTTGCCCTCCCTTCCCCCTTTACTTACCTTTGCTCCCACCTGCTGATCCCCCCCTACTCCTTTTGGGTCTACTTGAATTTTACATTCTTAGATATGATTGTGCATTTTTATGTATCTAAATATGTACAATTTTTTCCTTTAAGTTAGATTTAGCTCCCACAAATGATTTAGATGTAATAGTTTTCTTTTGAATCTGGGTTAATTTGCTTAAAATCATGTCCTCCAGTTCCATCCATTTTACTGCGTATGAAAATTTCATTCTTCTTTACTACTAATATTCCATTTGTATATTTTTGGCAATTTTTTAATCCACTCCTCCATTGATGAACATCTTGGTTGATTTCATACCCCTGCACTTGTGAAGAGTGCTGCACTATATATGGAAGTGCAGGTGTCCCTGTGCTATGATGACTTATGTTCCCTTGGGCATATTACCAGTAGTGCTCTGTTGTTAGGTGCCTTGGAGTGGGAATCCAACTCATAGTGACTCTACATACAGCAGGCAAAACACTAATGTTAACACTTCTTGCTATTCACAGGGTTTTCAATGGCTGATTGTTTTGGGGGGAGTGGGTTGCCAGGTCTTCTCCCAAGCCTACAGCACCTGGTGTTCCCAGGTGGTCTCCCATCTAAGTACTAATTAGGCCTGACCCTGCTTAGCTTCCAAGATCTGACAGGATTGGATGCTACAGTGATACAACTGCAGGCCAGGAGTGGTATAGCTGGGTCATGTGGCAGTTCTACTCTTAGTTTCTAAGGTGACTTCATATTGATTCCCAAAGTGGCTGAACTAATTTATAGTCTAACAGCAGTGCAAAGGTTTCCTTTTGCTCTGCACCTTCACCAGCATTGTTATTATTTGTTTTGTTAATCCTGGCCATTCTTAGTGGAGTGAGATAGAATCTCAGTGTTGTTTTGATTTGCACTTCCCTAATGGCTAGAGATTTTGAATGTTTTTTCATGTGTTTATTGGCCATTAATATTTATTTCTTCTGAGAACTTCCTGTTCAGTTTGATTGCCCATTTATTGGGTTATTTGTTAAAGTTTGATTTATTAGATCCTTTGTATATTATAGAAATTAGTCATCAAATGTGTAGGATGCAAAGATTTTCTCCCACTCTTGGGCTCCCACTTTACTTTGTTAATTGTATCCTTTGGTGTACAGAAGCTATTTAGTTTTATATAATCCCATTGTTGGTTCTTGGTGCAGTTTCCTGAGCAATGACTCTTGTTAAGGAAACATTTGCCTATACCTATATGTTGGATCCCCCACACATCTGTCAGTTTGTTGCACTGTGGGGGTTTGTGTGCTGCAATGAGGCTGAAAGCTATGCCACTGGTATCTCAGATACCAGCAGGGTTACCCATGGTGGACAGGTTTCAGCTGAGCTTCCAGATTAAAATAGACTAGGGAGGAGGCAATGGCAAGCCACTCCTGAAACAATGCCATTGAAAACCCTATGGATAGCAAAGAAAAATGGTCAGATATAGTGCCAGAAAATGAGCACCCCAGGTTGGAAGGCACTCAAAAGACTACTGTGGAAGAGTTGCTTCCTTCTCATTAAAAGAGAAATGGAGTGGGTAAACATTGACATTCTAGACATCAGTGAGCTAAAATGGACCAGCATGGGCCATTTTGAGTCGGATAATCATATGATCTACTGGGAATGATAAGTTAAGGGAAATGGGGTTGTATTCATCATCAAAAAAGACATTTCAAGATCTGTCCCGAAATACAATGATGTCAGTGATAGAATAATATCCATACGCCTACAAGGAAGGCCAGTTAATATGACTATTATTCAAATTTATACACCCACAACTAAGGCCACAAATGAAGAAAGGGAAGATTTCTACCAGTTTCTGCAATCTGAAATAGATCAAACATGCAATCAGGACATACTGATAATCACTGGTAACTGGAATGCAAAGGTTGGAAACAAAGGAGAAGGCTCAGTAGTTGGAAAATATGGTCTTGGTGACAAGAAAAAAGCTGGAGATGACAAGATAGAATTCTGTCAGAACAATAAGGTTTTCATTGCAAATACATTTTTTCACCAACATAAACGAAGACTATACACATAGACTTCACCAGATGGAACATACAGGAACAAAATGACTAATATGCAGAAAGAGACTACAGAAAAGCTCTATACCAAATGTCAAAACAAGACCAGGTGCTGACTGTGGATTAGACCATCAACTTCTCATATGCAAGTTGAAATTGAAGCTGAAGAAAATTAGAACAAGTATATGAGAGCCCCCACCCCACATCTGTCAGTTTGCTGCACTGTGGGGGCTTGTGTGTTGCAATGAGGCTGAGAGCTCTGCCACTATAACCTCGGACATGAGCAAGGTTACCCATGCTGGACAGGTTTTCAGCTGAGCTTCCAGACTAAGACAGACTAGGCAGTAGGACCTGGCGAGCCACTCCCGAAACAACTAGCCATTGAAAACCCTATGGATAGCAAAGAAACACTGTCAGATATAGTGCCTGAAAATGAGGCCCCCAGGTTGGAAAGCACTCAAAGACTACTGGGCAAGAATTGCCTCCTCCAAGTAGAGTCTACTGTGATAATGGAAATGGAGTGAAGCCCCAAGCTGCTCAACTTGCTGATGTGCCACAACTCAAAATGAGGAGAAACAACTGTAAACATCCATTAATAATTGGAACATGGAATGTACGTAGTACAAATCTAGGAAAATTAGAAATTGTTAAAAGAGAAATGGAGTGTATAAACGTTGACATTCTAGGCATCAGCAAGCTAAAACGGACTGGCATAGGCCATTTTGAGTCAGATAATCATATGGTCTACTATGCTGGGAATGATAAACTAAAGAGAAATGGGGTTGCATTCATCATCAAAAAAGACATTTCAAGATGTGTCCTGAAATACAATGATGTCAGTGATAGAATAATATCCATACGCCTACAAGGAAGGCCAGTTAATATGACTATTATTCAAATTAATGCACCTACCACTAATGCCACAAATGAAGAAAGGAAAGACTTCTATCAGCTTCTGCAATCTGAAATAGATCAAACATGCAATCAAGACATACTGATAATCACTGGTGACTGGAATGCAAAGGTTGGAAACAAAGAAGAAGGCTCAGTAGTTGGAAAATATGGTCTTGGTGACAGAAACAAAGCTGCAGATTGCATGATAGAATTTTGTCAGACCAATGACCTTTTCATGGCAAATACATTTTTTCAACATGATAAATGGAGATTGTACACATGGACTTCACCAGATGGAACATACAGGAATCAAACTGACTACATATGTAGAAAGTGACAATGGAAAAGCTCTATACAAAATGACAAAACAAGACCAGGTGCTGACTGTGGATCAGACCATCAACTTCTCATATGCAAGTTCAAACGGAAGCTGAAGAAAATTAGAATAAGTGTACAAGAGCCATGGTATGACCTTGAGTATATCCCACCTGAGTTCAGAGACCACCTCAAAAATAGGTTTAATGCATTAGACACAAATGATAGGAGACCAGAAGAGCTGTGGCATGACATAAAAAATAGCATTCAAGAAGGAAGCAAAAAGTTCCTAAAAAGACAAGAAAAAAAGAAAAGATCAAATTACATGTGAAAAGTGATGGTAGAACTTGCCCTTGAATGTCGAGCAGCTAAAGCAAAAGGAAGACATGATGAAGTTAAGGAACTAAACAAGATTTCAGAAGGCAGCTTGAGAAGACAAAACCAAATATTATAATGACATGTGCAAGGAGCTGGAGGCAGAAAACCAAAAGGGAAGAACACACTCTGTGTTACTCAAGCTTAAGGAAGTGAAGAAAAAATTCAAGCCTCAAGTAGCAGTAGTGAAAGATTCTACAGGGAAAATATTAAATGATGCAGGAAATATCAAAAGAAGATGGGAAGAATACACAGAGTCATTATACAAGAAAGAATTGGTAGATGACCAACC
>VMDO01026388.1:0-26802 GCA_007922755.1 Pedetes capensis | reverse complement strand
CAGAAGTTTAGTAGAAAAAAAGTCTAAATGCTTCAGAGAATAATCTCATTTTCTCTTTGTTCTCTTAAGAGCTGTTTTGGAAATGGTTAAGCTACTACACAGTGATGGAAGTTCTGTCTGTAGTAATCCTAACAGTTTCCTCCAGTGGTTGGCTTTCAGACATGCTCATTAAAAACAGCATGGTGTTTTTTTTCCAAAATAAGAGCAGATTGTGAAAGACTTTTGAGACTTGAAAAATAGCCCTTCCAGTCCATGGCTGTGGGAACTTTCTTTTTCTTTTTCCCCTTTATTGGTAAATGTTGGCAGGGTACAGAGTAATATGTTTACTTTTTCCATTATGCAACTATTACATCTCTTTTGGTTATACTTTCATCAACTTACAAAGTTTATGGAACCTTTTGACTACCATATAGTAAAACTCATACTAGTATTTGTGTTATATTCCCCTATTTTTCCCATGTAGTCATGAAGTTGCATCATTTATATTGAGATTATCCTCTCCTCCTTTATCCCTTTATATTGTTTCTCTTCCTCTTCTGCTGTGGGAACTTTTAGGGAATGTGTTTATAACTTTTAAATTTTTTAGCAGAATATGTTCCATTCCTTACTTTTTCATTGTTATGCTTATAGACAAAATAATAAGTAGGTAGAAAGGAGGGTATAAGCAATAACTAACCTAAATGAGAAATAACATGATCATTGAAATCTAAAAGGGAGGGAGGATTCGATCTTTGGGTTTACCTATAATTTGTGCACTATAAATGTAGAAGGAAGTCAGTAGGGACTTTTTAATGACAGTACTGTCTATAACAGTATCATCAAGCAAGACATTGGCATAAATCATTGGCACTTTGCAAAGTGTCACTTCTGTCAACCTTCTAGTGATGTGATCTTTAGTCTTTCAAATCCATAGACTGGCATTTGGATCAGCTAAGCATCTTACATCCTGTCTTGCATATTAAAGCTTTTCTAGCCAATATTGTAATGCTGAAGTAATGCATGTTCTGAACTATTTTTAAGCAACTGACCTAATAACTAAACATTGCTCTTGATATAGTTTGCAGAATTTCCTGTTTGCAAATGAGACTGTTATTCATTTTAGGAATTTGGGAGACACAAATAATGAAGCACTGGTGATTTTTGTATGATTTTAAGGGACTTTTATTGCTGTTATTAGGTACTGCTGAGTTGGGTCCAACTCATAGTGACCCTATGTACAATAGACTGAAACACTCCTTGGCACTGTGTCATGCCTGGCACTATGTTAGTGTTTTTCTGCTATTCATAGGGTTTTCAATGGCTGATTGTTTTAAGAGGGGGCTGTTAAGTCCTTCTCCCATTTTTTGAGCTGCTGGGGATTGAACCCAGGGCCTTACAGAATGCAGAGCAGCACTCTACCAACTGAGCTAAACCCCAGCACAGTACTTTTATTAGTAAAGCTTTTATTTGAAGTTCAAAAGCAGTTTTACTTTGGGTTTAAGTTTAATTCGGTAAACAGGCTGCTTATTAAAGTGATTGATTTTTCAGTTGCATGAATTTTATAAAAACAGAAGACATTGGCATACATAATCACTCTGGTGAGATAAAACAAAATTAATCCACATATGTACATCATAAGATGGAAAATCTGTATACTGTAACTTATTTTTAATGAATGCTTACACTCAACAGGATTGCTGCTTCCATCAATGGAGCTGAAGGCCTGTAGAAATTGCACTGTTTCCAAAGTTGAACTGAAAATATCTTGAAAGACATAGAACTGATGTCATACTTCCTTGTTAAGTTTTCATCATTTTATCCTTAAATTTTATGTCCTGAGTAGTATTTTGAGAAGAGCAAATTTGGAATAACAGAGCTCTAGCTATGTTAGATCAGTATTCTGGTGTGGAGTTGCAACACTTTCACTAATCTCACTGTTTTAAAATAAAGACTTTTTAAAAAAATCACTTTTAGGCTTACAGGATAATTGAGAGAAAGCTCCAGAGATTTCTCATATAGCTCTGGCCTCCACACAGGTATAGCTCCCCCCATTAGCAAAGTACCACCAGAGTGGTACATTTGCTACAATTGAGAAGACGGGTGTTGACACATCATTATCACCTAAAGTCCATAGTTTACATTAGGGTTCACTCTTGTTTTACATTATAGGGTTTTGACAAATGTATAATGACCTGTATCTGCCATTATAATATTATACAAAGTATTTTCACTGCTCTAAAAATCTTGTTTTGCCTGTTTATCCCTTCCTTCTTCCCAACCTTTGGCAACTTTTTACTGTTTCTATTGTTTTACTTTTTCTAGAATATCATAGTCGGAATCACATAGTATATATTCTTTTTTGATTGGCTTATGTCAGTTATGTGGGCTGGGATTTAGCTCAGTTGGTAGAGTGCTGCGCTGCAGTCTCTGAGGTCCCGAGTTCAATTCCCAGCACCACAAAAATGGGAGAAGGGCCTGGCAATCCACTCCCAAGGCAATCCGGAAACAGCCATTGAAAACCCTATGAGGGTCACTATGAGTCGGATACTGACTCAACGGCACCTAACAACAACAACATATCAGTTATGTACATTTAAGTTTTCTGCTTGTCATTTCACGGTTTGCTAGCTCATTTCTTTTCAGCACTTTCTAATATTCCATTGTCTAGACGTACCAAAGTTTACATATCCACTAATCTACTGAAGTGCATCATGGTTTCTTCTAGGTTTTGGCAATTATGAATAGAGTTGCTATAAAACCATCCATGTGTGGGGTTTTGTGCAGACTATAAGTTTTTAACTCTTTTGAGTAAATGCTAAGGAGCATGATTTGTGAATCATAATTTATATTTGTGTAAGAAGCTTTGGTAAGAAACCACCAAACTATCTTTGAAAGTGGGTATAGCATTTTTATATTCTCACAAGCAGGGAATGAGAGCTTCTATTGCCGCATCTCCTTTTCAGCATGTGGTGTTGTCAGTGTTCTGGATTTTGGCTGTTCTAATAGGTATATGGGGCTGGGATTTAGCTCAGTTGGTAGAGCACTGTTCTGCAGTCTCTGAGTTCTTGGGTTTGATTCCCAGCACCGCAAAAATGGGAGAAGGATGTGGCAATCCATTCCTGAGGCAATCCCGAAACAGTCAGCCCTTGAAAACCATATGAGGGCTGCTATGAGTTGGACAGGACTTGATGGCACCTAACAACAACAACAATAGGTGTGTGGTGTAGTATCTCATCATCTCATTTGCAACGTTATGTGAAGCATCTTTTTATATGGTTATTTGCCATTTGTATGCTTTCATTGGTAAGATGTTTAAAATCTTTGGCCCATATGAATCAGGTTGTTTGTTTTCTTAAGCAGATAATGCAAAGTGTCCTATTTATAGGACAGAAAATAATTTGCAGATTATTATTTCTTGGAATTTATATCAGACTCCTATGCATGTACACATTATCAAACCATATCTCAACTTTATCTCCCTCCAGATGCTTGTTTTTTAATCTAATGAAAATTATGGTGTCCTATACATTTCCTTCTAATGAGTGTGTTGTGGTGGTGGTGGTGGTGGTGAGATACAATTGAGTCAGGTCTGGCTCATAGTGACCCTTATGGGGTTTCCAATGGCTGGGTGTCTTGGGCTTGTTTTGGAAGTGGACTGCCACATCCTTCTCCCATTTTTTCGATGCTTGGGATTGAACCAAGGTCCTCAGAAAGTGCAGAACAGCACTCTACCAATTGAGCTAAACTCCGGCCCAATGAGTGAGTTATTCTAGAAATAGGACATGTGTTAACAGGTTAAAGCAGAATCTTACGAGTTATTAGTATTTTTTTGGTCAATATTTTGTCAGTCTTATTCCTTCTATCACTATATGTGTTTTCTTCTTAATTGGAGTATTTTAAAGGATATCTTGGGTATCATATCATTTTACCCATTAGTATCTCAATATACACTTTTAACTAATAAGTTAAATTTTAAAAACCCAAAAGACTTGAATTTTGTTTTAAAAGCTCTATCAAGGGGGGAGAGAGAGGGAGGGAGGGGGAGAGAGAGAGAGAGAGAGAGAGAGAGAGAGGGAGAGAGAGAGGCGCCGACCCATCTCCAAAACAAAGAAACAAAAATTCCTCACTGGTTAAAAATATAATTAGAAGAACCACAAAACTAAAAGTTTTAAATAAGGCATATTTCCTTTTTTACTAGTAAATTTTATTAGTTCACAATTTAATGGGTTTCATTATGACATTTCCATACTTGCATATTATTGTACATTGCTCATGTTCACCTCCCTCATTACCTTCTCATCACCCCCCCACTGATCTTTTTCCTCCCCTCCAATGGTCCCCCTTCTGCTTGCATGTCGTGTGTGTGTGTGTGTGTGTGTGTGTGTGTGTGTGTGTGTGTAATCCAGATTTTGTTAAATAAGGCATATTTCTGATGAAAGTCTATGGCTAGTGTTTACAAAATTTGATGTAAAATGAAAGATTTGTGGGAATTCAAATACACTTGAATTTACTTATAATTACCAATGATGGAAATTCAGGAAAAATTCTGGTCCTTTGCAGAAGGAAGATAGAAATAAATTTGCATTTCCTAATTGTACTTCCTTGGAAAATACGTTCTTGAGCTTTGCTTTCTCCATCCAGATAGCTATCCCCACTTCTCCTGGTGCTGGGGGTTGAACACAGGGCCTCACACACGCTTTGCAAGTGCATTGAGCAGCACCCCAGCTTCTTTTTTATATTTTGTCTTGAGACAAGGTCTCTCTAAGTTGCACAGATTGCTTCTGGCCTCAAACTTGGGATCCTCCTGCCTCAACCTCTGGAGTCACTGGGATTACCAGTGTGTGCCACCATACCCAGAAACTCTTTTTATTTTATTTTTTGTGTTTGTTTTTTTGAGGCAGGGTCTCACTGTGGAGCTCAAGTCGGCCTAGAACTTGCTATGTAGACCAGGCTGGACTCAAACTCAATGTTGATTCTCCTGTCTCAACTTATGAGTTATTTGTGTGTTTTGGCCAGCAGTCCTTGGTCAGATGTCTTTTGCGAATATTTTCTCATTCTCTTAATATTTCCTTTCTTCCTTCTGTCCTTCCTTCCTTGCTTCCTTCCTTCCTCCCTCCCTCCCTCCCTCCCCCGTTTTCCTTCCTTCTTTCTTTTTTTCTTTCTCTCTCTCTCTCTCTCCCTCTCCCTCTCCCTCTCTCTCTCTCTCTCTCTCTCTCTCTCTTCCTTTCTTTTGCACTACTAGGGGTTGCCCGAAACAGTCAGCCATTGAAAACCCTATGAGGGTCGCTATGAGTCGATACTGACTCGATGGCACCTAACAACAACAACTAGGGGTTGAACTCTGGGTCTCGGGTTGCTAGGCAAGTGCTACACCATAGAATCACAAGCCCAGCCCCCTTTTATTATATATATATATATATATATATATATATATATATATATATATATATACACACACACACACACATATATATTATTTATTTATTTATTTATTTTTTTGAGACAAGGTCTTGCTAATTTGCACAGGCTGCCTTTGGCCTCAAACTTGCAATCCTTCCACCTCAGCTTTCCAAGTCACGGTGCCTGGCTTGATAGTGTCTTTCATGGAACAGAATTTGGTGTGTGTGTATGTGTGTGTGTGTTTGTGTGTCTGTATGTCTCAGTTTGTGTCTGTATGTAAAACAGGCTGGCCTTGAACTCCAGCCTCAACCAATCCTCCTGACTTAGCCTCTCTAGTAATTTGAACTATAAGTGTCCATGACCATACTTAGCTGGTGTTGTGTTTTTAATTTCAGATTCCACTTTTCATTGCTGGCATGTATGAAAGTAATTGTATATTAACATTCTATCCTACATCCTCACTATGTTGTTGTTGTTGTTAGGTGCCATCGAGTCGGTATCCGACTCACAGCGACCCTCATAGGGTTTTCAATGGCTGGCTGTTTCGGGATTGCCTTGGGAGTGGATTGCTAGGCCCTTCTCCCATTTTTGCGGTGCTGGGAATTGAACTCTGGACCTCAGAGACTGCAGCGAAGCGCTCTACCAACTGAGCTAAATCCCAGCCCACGTTCTCACTATAGTCACTGTTAATTTCATTTAACATTCATTCAGACACTCACTTTACCTCAGGAAGAGAATTTTGGGAGCAAAAACCCCATTCCCTGTCTTCTTAGAGCTTATGTCCTTATTATCACCATTACTCCTTACTCCCCTGTTTAGTACATCAGGAATCTAATAGCCTTTCTTTTTTTATTAAGTATTTTGATGGTGCATATTAACGGGATATAGAGCGCTAACTCATTTCATGCACACATCGTATAATTGTCAAATTGGGATTACTGGGCTTCCATCTTCTTAAACATTTTACAAAAGCTTTTTTGACTAATATGTAGAGATAATTGTAGGTATTTATGAGGTATAATATGATTTTTAAAAATTGTGTACAGTATAGTGAGATTCATTATGAGATTTTCATAGAATTGCACATGTATTTTGTAGTTGTTCTCTCCCCCTTTGCCCTCATATATTGCTCATCCTCCTCACCTCCGATTTTCCCACCCCTCCCCTTCCCACTAGTCCTCGCCCCCTTCCCGATGGTTCCCTTGCATTTTCTAATCTTAGATATATTCACTTGTGTATAATATATATATATACACACACACACATATATGTGTGTGTGTGTACACATATATAATATATTTTCTTTGAGGTAGATCTAGATCCCACCTATCTGAGAGCATGCAATTTTTCTCATTTTGAATTGCATTTTTTTCACCTAAAATGATGATCTCCAGTTCCATTCATTTTGCTGTGAATGACATACTTTCATTCTTCTTTTCTGCAGAACAATATTCCATTGTGTTTATATACCACATTTTAAAAATCCAATCATCTATTGATCTAGGCTGATTCCATACCTTTGCAATTGTGAAGAGAGCTGCAATAAACATGGAAGTGCAGGTGTCCATGTGGTGTGATAATTTGTCTTCTTAGAGGTATATACCCAGGAATGGTATAGCTGGGTCATATGGTAGTTCTATTTTTAGTTTTCTGGGGAATCTCAATACTGATTTCCATAATGGCTATACTAATTTACAGTCTCATCCTGCCTCCTTGCCAACATTTGTTGTTTGTTAACAAATTGTTGTTGCCAGCCATTCTGACTGTGATGAGAGGGAATCTCCACATAGTTTTCCCTGGTGGCTAATGGTATCGAACATTTCTTCATATATTCATTGGCCATTTGTAGTTCTTCTTTTGAGAATTGTTTAGTTCCCTTGCCCACTTATTTATTAGATTATTTGGTACTTTGGTGTTTAATTTCTTGAGTTCTTTATATATTCCAGATATTAATCCTCTGTCAGATTTATAGGGAGCAAAGATTTTCTCCCATTTTCTGGGCTCTCCATTTATTGTTTCCTTTCCTATGCAAAAGCTTTTTAATTTTATGTAATCCCATTTGTCAATTCTTGGTGTTATCTTGGTGGTTTCTTTGGCTATTGGATTCTTGTTAAGAAAGAACTTGCCCATGCCTATGTGTTGGAATGTGTTCCCTACATTTTCTTCTAGTAGTTTCAGAGTTTCTGGTTTTACACTGAGATACCTGATCCATTTGGAATTGATAATTGTACAGGGTGAGAAATACGGGTCTATTTTCATTCTTCTGTACATGGATATCCAATTTTCCCAGCACCATTTGTCGGAGAGACTATCTTTTCTCTAGTGTATGTATTTGGCACCTTTGTCAACGATCAGGGGGCTGAAGCTGCATGGGTATATATCTGGGTCATGTATTCTCTTCCATTGATCTTCATACCTATTTTTTTTTTTTTTGCCAGTACTAAGCTGTTTTTTGTTACTATGGCCTTGTAATATAGTTTGAAGTCAGATATTGTGATACCTTCTTCATTGCCTTTTGCTGCTTAGGGTTGTTTTGGTTATACCAGGGTCTAATATCCTTTTGAAACTGTACCACAGGTTTACAGTATCTCACTGTTCTCAGAATAATCAAATTCTCCTTTGCCTTGTTCCTCTGATTCTCAAGGAAAGCAGAGAAGGATCCTGTATGTGAACTTGGGGGTGGATGCAGGCAAGAGCATTAGTCTGAGACCTGATATTTCAATCCAAACAAAAGGAGCTTCTAAACTTTTTCTGGATTCTCAGAGCATCATGGAGATAACAGAATCCAGTTGACTCAGTAGCACAAGACAGACTGAGAGGCCATGATGTTTCCCCGGGGTTTACACAGATTCTACAGGACTTTTAATAATAGAAATGCCCTTTAAGCCAGGTGTGGTAGTGTGCAAGAGTAGTCACAGCTACTTGAGAGGCTGAGGCAGGAGGATCTCTTGAGCTCAGGAGTTCAAGATCAGCCTGGGGAAATCTTGTGTCAAAAAACATAGTGATGCATGCCTAAAATCCCAGGGACTCAGGTGGTGGAGCCAGGAGGATCCTGAGTTCAAGGCCAGAGGCAGCCTTCCTAATTTAGGGACACCCTGACTCAAAATAATAAAATAAAAATGGGCTTAGGGGGCAACCCAGTTGTAGAGCACTTGCAATTTATGTGCAAGGCCCTGAGTTCAACTTCCAAGTACAAAAACCAAACCAAACCAAACAAACAAAAAATAAAACCAAAACTCAAACTAAAGAAATACCCTTTAAAAAGTTATGAGACTCCCCGAAAGTCAAGGCACATTCTCAAAAGTTGTTAAAAGTTGTTAGTTCTTTTTTCTCTTTGTCAATTTGTGGGATGTTTCCATTTGAATCTTGGCCACCTGCCTCCAAAGTGACTGAATATTAGCAGAAATAGTAAAATATTGACTCCTCTGTGTGTCTCCCCCTCCTCTTCATTAGATGTGTGGACCTATAGCTTTGTCTTGAGCAAAACCTTCTTTATGGGAAACAATCAAACCACTCTCTTCCAAAGTTAAGTTTGACAGAACAGTTTCATCAGACAAAGTACTACATTAGTACATTAGTACATTAGTAGTACATTAGTTTCAACTGTCTGTGACCCTATGCAGAATTAAAATGAAGAAAAGGCAAAACAACAGAAAATAATGCTGCAAATAAAACCAAGACTCAGTTTTTCCCTCAGTTCTGTAAGTGTTCATGTCTGCCACAGAAGATGCTTATTAAAAAAAAAAAAAGATTTGGAAAAGTCCAAATAAAAAGACCTCATCAATCTACTGGTTGTACCCAGACCTCATTTTTGTACATCAAGATGGAAATAGTGCTGAAATCGTAGCTTAGGATAGACCACAGTGGCCTAGATCTGTTCTCTAACTGTTCCTGGTTGGCCTGTACTATGGGAGAGCAGCCTCCCTTGGCTTCTGTCTGGAAGAGGGAGATTAAAGGGCAAGAGAAAGAAAGTGGCCACTTGATTTCTTATTTGCCTGCTGCCTGCTGCCTCCTGTGGCAGCTCTCCCTAAGCCTGCGGCTCCTCTGATCGGGCTGTGTGTTTTCCTTCCACGAAGCAACCCTGCTCCCCCAGTCCTTATAACAAAACCTAGCCTCTTGGCCTTCCAGGTTAGGGGATGGTGGTGCAGTGGCTTCCTGCTTATCTCAGTCTGCCTCCGTTTGCATTTTTAAAAATTCAATTGCTCCTATAACTCACTTCCTCTCTTACTTCCTTCCTTTCCCCTCCACCGCTCCCCAACCCCCGCCTCATTGCATGGGTATTGAACCCCGGGCCTGGCACACAAACATTACAGGTGTTTTACCTTTGGGCTGCACCCCTAGCCTATTTTTTATCTTGAGACAGGATCTGTCTAAGTTGCGTAGGCTGCCTCTGGCCTCGAACTCACAGTTCCCCTGCTTCAACCTCCCAAGTTTCGGGGATTATTGGCATGTGCCACTGCACCAGACTGGCTTCCTCTTTCAAATATTAGCATATAGTGACTTGGTTATGGGATTGAACTCTCATCCACATATCTGTGAATTTTTTTTTCAGTACTGAATAGTTGAACCCAAAGCCTTAAGTATGCTAGTTAAGTAAGTGCTCCACCACAGAGCTCCACTTCTAGCCCCTTTTTTATTTTTTATTTTTTATTTTTTATTTTTTATTTTTATTTTTTTGCAGTACTGGGGGTTGAACCCAGGGCCTCGTGCTCTCTAAGTTCTGTAGGCTGCCTCTGGCTTAAAACTTGTGATCACCCTGTCTCTGCCTCCTGAGTTGCTGGGATTACAGTTGTGCACCATGGTGAATGGTAGTATCTGTGAATACTAGGGATAATTACTTCACCTTAATTTTTTTCACAAGGGAGGACAAGGAAGGAGAGAAGATCCTGGAAGGAAGATAGGCAGGTGGGAAGGAAGGAGTAAGTGAAGAAGAGAAGGAATGGCCTTCAGTGTATTTCTTCTGCTTCTAAACATCTTATCTTCCCCTTCCTTCACTGCTGTCTCTACTCAAATTATGGGGCAGCCTCCTTGTGAGTAAATACCATTTCAGAACAGAAATCAACAGAGTGGAGGAGGCTGGAGTAGGGGATAAAGGGAGGAGGGCAAGAATTATTCTTTGAATGTAACTATGTGCAGCCCACACTTACATAGTGGGGAGTTAGGCTCCACTTCTGTGAAGGTGGAGTATTTGAATATACCATTGGGAATTTTTCTAATTGGGAGACTTATCTATTCTTCCTTTAATCATTTATTTATGTATGGACTCAGATATTTACTTATATATTTTGCTATATTTTTGCTGCTCAAATTGCTCCAGCTGCAACTATTGGGGACACTTTTAATTGGCTCCAATAGCCCTTTGGCATACCCAGTAATTGTGGAATCTTTTAAATACTTCTTTACTATCTGGCACTACAGAATACTCTAGACTTATCTTCTATATTTCCTGACCCAGACCTAAAACATGCCATCTCTTCAAGGATCCCTGGTTCCTTTTATAGGAGAAAGTATTAAAACCCAAGGTCTGCCATGTAGGTGTGCTCATTCCTACGTGAGTTTCCCCACTCCTCTCTCATATCTTTTGTTATCAAAGTTAACCAAAAATTCTTCAACATGAGGAACCAAGTTCCTTTTGCTTTCTTTTCTCCTGAGGATATTTTGTGTGGCCGGAAAGCGCAGAATGAAGAAGCTGGGGGAAAAAAGTGTTCAATTCTAGGTTAGATCATTTTGGGGACTATCAGAAATTAAGAGATTGGACTAAATGACCTTAAAATCATATTCTGTACCAAGATTCTATGATACTTGATTTGAATGGCTTGATATAGGTTGACATTCTACTTACAGGTGGCTTGAGAATAAGACAAGGGGATGGATAGTATACAAGTATGGTTGGAGTGGAGAGCTTTTGTAAGCAAGTGTTGAGAGATATGATTGGAAAAGAAGATTGGGATTATGTATGAGGATGCCTGGCCTCAAATACCAGGCTACAATCTACAGGTTGTGATGGCCATTTTATTTATGAAACCAGGTTTATATGTCCAATTTTTTGTAATACATATCAAGAAAGATTATTCGGTGTGAAGTTGGCCACGAAGGGGCAGAAAAATAGAAATGATTTACCTTGCAGGTTGTTGACTCCACTAGGGGTCAGGGCTGGGGACACCAATGCCTTTTCTGTTTCTTCACTGATACACACTACTCATTCTTTTTATTACCTAGTGGACATAGATGTTCCAGTAAATTATAGGAGTATTTTAAATACATTGTATAAAATTAAGTCTGAAGTGGACTGTACAGACTCATTTTCCTTCATAACATTCTGTTACTATTAGATTTCAAGCAATGCTTAGAAAGCCCTAGAGGAAGTAGAAAAATGGTATACGTAACCTAATTGTCTCGCTGGATAATTGTATGTGTATGTATAATCTCATTGTATGTGGCTGGAAGATTGTGGGAGAGTGAGAACAATTTTAAAGCCTCAAGCAGGAATTAATAGATCTTAGTCTTTAAACTGGCATAATAAATATTGTCTGGTTTACTTTTTCCTTCTAAGTTTGCATTATTTATTAATTTCCCCTGGTAATCTGAACTTTGACATATTCTGTCCCCCTCCCCAACTTCTTATTCACACTTCTGTGTCTGAGTTTGGGTAAGATGGTTAACTTATTTAATAATCACCTTCTGAAAGGATAATAATTTATACAGGGGCAGTTTACCTTGGCCCAAATCTTAAAGAGGGAATTCTAATCCTTACCTTTAAAATTCTTTAGTATTTTGCTGGGCTCAGTGGTGCACTGAGCCCAGGGACTTGGGAGACTGAGGCAGGAGGGATCTTTAATTTAAAGCCAGAGGTGGCCTGTGAAACCTAGTGAGACTCTGTCCCAAGATAAAGAATAGGAAAGGGCTGAGGGTGCGGCTCAATGGTAAAGCACTTGCCTAACATGTGTGAGGCCCTGGATTCAATACTTCAGTACTGCCTCCTCACCAAAAAAACATAAAAACAAAAAACACCTGTAATATTTTTATGACCTGATCTCTTCCTAGCTCTGTAGTTGTCTTTGTTGTTGTTAGGTGCTGTCGAGTCAGTGTCCAACTCATAGCAATCCTATATACAACAGATGAAACACTACTGTGGTGTTTCTCTATTCATAGGGTTTTCAATGGCTGCTCATTTTCTGGGAGTAGGTTGCCAGGTCCTTCTCCCAAGCCTCCAGCACCTGGGGTTCCCAGGCAGTCTCCCATCCAAGTCCTAACCAGGTCTGACCGTGCTTAGCTTCTGAGATCTGATGAGATCTGATGCCCCAGTGGGATGGCTGTAGGCATAGCTGTCTTTAATCCTTAATCAGGACATTTGTATTGCACATCTTCAAGTATTTGTTTGGATAACAAGTAGATATTATTTTCATGAAGAAGACCACATCTTAGGTTTTTGGTCCACTCTATAATTTTTGCTTATTAAGATGTGGATACTTAGATGTGTTCCTCGATAATATTTAGAAAAAAAATTTAATAAGCATAGTTGTATTTAGCAAATATTTTAGGAGCCTTTCACTGTGGGGTTTAAAAAACAAAACATCTCTTTCTGCTTATACTGTATCTCCTGTAAAAACCAAATCGCAATGTAAGCAAAGGAGAATACCCAAGGCCAAGGCTGCTGAAGCCAGTGGAAAGCAGAAGTGACTCTAGAGGGAGGAGAAAGGGGTTTTAGAAAAATGGGCTCAATGGACGATTCACACCTGGGGCGTGGTTACCTCTTTCTGCCTTTGCTGGAAAAATATCACATGATTTTAACAAATGAGTGTTGATACTAAGGACCAAAGACTTTTTTGGGTTGTAAATGTTGGACAGGCTGGGATTTAGCTCAGTTGGTAGAGCGCTGCTCAGCAGTCTCTGAGGTCCTGGGTTTGATTTTGAGCACTGCAAAAATGGAAGGACATGGAATCCATTCCTGAGGCAATCCTGAAACAATCAGCCATTGAAAACCCTATGAGGGTCCCAATGAGTCAGAGAAGATTCGACGGCACCTAACAACAACAACAAAATGTTGAATAGGAGGAGAATCAAGTTCATCAAGTCCAGTGATAAACTTAGGCTGTGCCAGTTCAGGATGAAAGTAAGACTCCCACAGGTAAATCACCCATTATTTGCCTGTTTGTTGACATAGATGCATATTTTGTGCAGGCTTTACTTAATAATTTTGATTTTTTTATGCATAGAAAAAAATGTGCCATTTGGCCTTTTACAGGTCAGTTAATGGAAGAATAGCAGTCAGATTCTTACCTTTGCATGAAGCGATCTTTGGGTGAAGGTGTCTCTTGTGGTTTTCACTATTGTTTCTACTCAGTGAACAGACCATTGGGAAGATGGCATTTTAAGTAAGTGTATGATAAGGCAGGAAGGAACGATGCATTTTCATCACTTCCCACCTTCCTAAGCAGCACAATGAAAGTCTTTGCCAAATGTGAATGGAAAGGAGGGGGCCGTGTGGACATTGTCCGGCTGGCCTCTGCCAATGCTGACAGCATGCATCAGCCACTCAGCACTTTTCCGAGTAGCAGCTAATGCCCGGCTGCTGAACTTTAACCCGGTGAAGGAGGTCATCTCAGGAAGAAGCATGTCAGGGATTGTGCTGGAGGTCTGCTGGAGAATGTTGTCTTCCGAGATTTCCTTTAGCTCGGTGTCAGCACCCTCTTTGGGGACAGAAATGCAAGTGCTTTTCCATCAAGGAATAAACTATCAGTAGAGACATCATTGCAAGCTGAGAGAAAGAAAAAAATTTATTTTAATCTCAGAGTACTGAAAGAAATCATAATAACTAACATTTTTTAGCATTTACTAAGTGTGAGGCACTGTGCTTTATGTCTTGCATAAATTGTCTCAATTAATCCTTAAAATAATCAGAGCTGTACCTCATTTTTTCTTAAGATTAACTTCTTCCTTTATTAGACATTGTGATTAAAATGCCACTTATTTAAGATTACATCCTGTCTCTGACCTTTACTTTACAATAATTGTACCATATTATAAAATATCCTGTCTAACCTCAGTTTCATTTAGGCTCAAATATGCCTTGTTTTTCTGCACAGCTCCCCATATGCTGTCATTTATTACCATGAATGATGAAGACAGAAAATGCCTGATCCTTGCACACTCAAGGCTCTGTGTGTATCCACTTCCTTAGCCTCACCATTAGGCCAGATCCCCTAGTCCTGGGTAGTAAGCTAAACAAAGGTCCCCAAAGATAGGCACAGCACAACCCCTAGAACCCATGACTGTTACCTAATGTGACAAAAGTGACTTTGCAGATGTGATTAAGTCAAGGCTATGGAGGTGGAGAGACAGTCCTGTATCATCAATATGGGCCCAATTTAATGCCCACAGTCCTTAAGAGGGATGCAGGATATAGAGAGAAAGAGAGGAGAAGAAGGCCATGGGATGGCAGAAGCAGAGGCCAGAGTGATGTATTTTGAAGGTGGAAGGAGGCACAAGCCAAGGAATACAGATAGCTGTAAAAAGATGAAATAATAGCAGGCAAACATATTCTCAGTTTCTCCAAAAGGAACTAGTCATGCTGATACCTTGACTTTTGCCTAGCAAAACTGACTGAAGACTTATGACCTCCAGAAGTACAAGTATACAGATTTATGCTGTTATCTTAGTGTGGGCTGCTGTAAGAAGAATACTGTAGGCTGGGTATAATGTTTATTTGTCACAGTTCTAGAGACCAACAAGTTCAAGATAAAGATGCCAACAGATCTAGTGTCTGATGGGGCCCCACTTCCTGGTTTTCAGATGATAGATGAAAAGAGAGAAGCAGCAAGATCCCTCTGTCTCTTCCCAAAAGGGCACTCATGCCAACATGGGGGCTTCACCTCCCAAAGACCCCATCTCCAAAGAGCATCACATTGGGGAATAGGATTTCCACATAGCAAATTTGAGGGCAACACAAACATTCAGTACATAGTAGTTTAAGCCACTAAGTTTGTAGTAATTTGTCATGGCAGCCATAGGAAAACAATTAAACCTACAGTTTGTATAAAATTTAAATCTTTTGAAACAGTTATGCACAGCTGTCAAATTGATGTGTATACAGTGCAAAACAGAGGCCTTTACAATTGTGAGTTCTCAAGAGTGTCTATGTCAGGTAGCACCCCACTATTGGACTGCTCCTTTGTATCCCCTCTTTCCACTGCTGGCAGTCCCTCACTCTTATATGCAGAAGCAGAAGCAAAATACCTTTTCTGTGGGTGATTAGTTAGTCTTCACTTTCAAAACAAGCATCATTTTGCATTATTTTTAAGAGAGGTCTTAGGGAGAAGAAAATACCCTTGGTTTCATCTCAATGGCTCTTACCTCCCAACTTTGCCTTCACTTGTGGTGTGCTGAAGATTCACTCAAAATAGAGCAGGGACACCAAAAGGAAGATGTGTTTGTTTTGTCCTTTGTTATCTTAGGATTGTTGTTGTTGTTGTTAGGTGCCATCGAGTCGGTATCCGACTCATAGCCACCCTCATAGGGTTTTCAATGGCTGACTGTTTTGGGATTGCCTTGGGAGTGGATTGGCAGGCCCTTCTCCCATTTTTGCGGTGCTGGGAATTGAACTCAGGACCTCAGAGACTGCAGTGCAATGCTCTACCAACTGAGCTAAATCCCAGCCCATTTTAGGATAGTAAAAGTAATTAATGTGGTCATTTTTTGGAGCATTTCTGTGAGCCAAACTTTGATGTTCTTGATATTGAATACTACAGTATTTGCAATCAGGAGCTGCATAAAATGTCCGAGTTAAT
Organism: Pedetes capensis; assembly: GCA_007922755.1. Classification (NCBI taxonomy): domain Eukaryota; kingdom Metazoa; phylum Chordata; class Mammalia; order Rodentia; family Pedetidae; genus Pedetes; species Pedetes capensis. The sequence goes on along the minus strand of VMDO01026388.1, from coordinate 10,636 downwards.
TCTATGGCTAATTAGAGAAGAATCCCAGATATTGTGGTATAAGGAAAATAATAATCTCAATTAGAAGCCCCATCTCAAAAACACTGAGATGATAGTAGAAAAAGAAGAATTTTAGTAGACTATCAATTATCAAACTTTAAAGAGCATTATAGTACTAATAGCAACACCAACAGGCAGTTAGAAAATAGTGTTCTGTTAATTAAAGGGTTTGTATGATGGAGAGTAGCTGCATATCAATAATTGATTTTCAAAGAATATGATACATTAAAATTCAGTTAATGCTGAAATCATGGCACATAATTTATTTGAATATCATTGATTCAGATTTTTTGCAGGATTATGCTGTGCCTTTAAAATGCCACTGAAAAATCCAAAATGATGAAAAATATTTTCTTATGATCACTGTTATAAATTTATGATAAATCAATGCAGTTACCTTTTCTCAGACAGGAGTGCATGTGAGCTTTTCAGAGTCTGCACGTGATGTCTCCCCACCCCTCCATCCTGCAGAGGATTAAAATAGGTTGAACTAAGGAATAGGTTTGTAAATTTTCAATCGCATCTTACTTTGAAATTGCACTTTAAAAAGAAGCATATTCACGCTGTTCTTAAGAAGTGTTCTGTGCCTGTGCGCTCTCAATTACAGCGCCCATGTGCAGGCCCTAATCACTTCACTGTGGCTGTATTCCCAGAAGTGCTTGCCTTCCTTCCCTTGACTGGCATTTCCAAGAACAATGTACAGCTCAGGTCAATCAGAGAAAGACAAACGGAAATGATAAAAGTATTTTTTTCTAATTGCAATAAACAGTTCAGGAGAACATAAAGAAAGCAAATGACACATGTTCCCGAAGAAAGTGAGCTGGTAAATGAGTTCCTTTTGGACAGTTATTTTTCCTAAAAGCACAATTTACAACCATTCAGTCACCGGTCATTTAGTTCCTGAGTGTTAGAAACTGAAAATCTGTAGGCATGAAATTGCAGTCTCTTCAGAAAATGTAAAATGGGAAACATTAGAATATGCAGTACGTATTATAGACAGGAAATATTAGAAAGCAAACTAGGCACAATTTTCTGTCACTCTTTATTACCTCCTGAATGGAAGTAAATATTTCTTGGCATACTATTAACAAAACTATTAACAAAACTACTGTTAACTGATATTATTAACAAAAACAAAAAGAGAGGTTTGCTCTTTATTTATTTTTTGGTCCTGGGACTCAACCTCATGCTCACTAGGCGATGTGCTCTACCATAGACTTCATCTCCAGCCCTGTTCTTTTATTTATTTATTTTTAAAGTCATCTTTATGCTTTCCTTTTTAGGTGGTATTAATTTTTAAAATAGCTTGATCTAAATATAAAAAAAATGATAGTGCCATCTTTATCATTAAATATTTTGAGGCAGAATGATGGTCAGCTACCTGAAATCCTGTCATTTCTAAAGCCTGTGTGTACAGAGAATATGATCCATATCTAGGATCATTAGTAGGGGCATAGTTCATCTGTGAACTCTAACATTAGACTTATTAAAAAGTCTAGAATCTAGCAGGCAGAGGGAGGGCATGTATGTGGTGTTCAATATCAAACACACCAAAGTTTGCCTCACAGCTATCCCAGAGGCTGAGGCGAGAGGATCTCTTGAGCCCAGGAGTTTGAGTCTTCATGGGTGACATAGCAAAAGCCTTGTCTTGGGGGAGGGGGAAAGTCTGAATTTTTAAAGAGATGTTTATATAATAATTCTCATCTTTTATCATACAAATAATGTTTTTTAAAAAGTTATTGAGGGTGAAAACAAGTTACTTAGAAAATTAACCAGTTAAACTGATGCTGTGGCACATGCCTGTAAACCAAGTGACTCAGGAGGCAGAAGCAGGAGGATGACGAGTTTCAGGCCAGAGGCAGCCTGCACAATTTAGGGAGACCCTGTCTCAGCATAAAAATAAAAAAGAGATGGGGGTAGAGCGCCCTGGATTCAATCCCTCAGTACCACAAAAACCAAACCAAACCAAACCAAACCACATCAAAAAAACAACCAGTTAAAGTGAATTTTGATTATTTTTTATAAATGACTAATGTAATTTTTTATGGAAATACAAAAATGTATAAAATAATTTATTAATAAGCACATACACTTTATAATATACTTGAACTTGTAATTTCAAATGCTGAAACAGGTCTATTGAGTTGACTTAGAATTCTTTCAAAATATTTTCATCGTTAATTGAGTCATCTTGTAGTAAAACAGGCAGATTAAAACATGTGATTTATATGTCTTTTAGCTCATTGCTAATTTTAGGTATACACAGTATCCAATTTTGCATAATATTTTTCAACAGTATTAAGGTGCTCAAAGTAACAGCTGTTATTGTAAGTTTCTTTGGGGACTTGAGTGATTTAAAATAATGTGCCTAAAATACCAGTTTTCCCACTTAGTTCCCCTTCATTATGATCCGCCAGGCGGCACACATCCATCTTCCAGAGAGAGAAAACAAGTTGATGTTTTTATATGCCTTTTTAGCTTTGACTAACAATTACACTTACATTTTAAGTGAGCTGATGAGAAAAAATATTTTTCATGTTCACCATAGAGTTTTAGGAAAACTTAAAATTAACGTTGTGTTTTTTTTCCCTGTTAAAACAAACCACTAAGATTTCATCCTAGGGCTTTAACAGTTAACAGTTAACAAGGGTTTAAAGAATGCTCTTACCACCACTGAGAACTTTGTAAGCTTTGCATGTAAATGCAAACAAAAATTTTTAAGGCTTTTGATCTTAGGGATTTGCTGAAATCTCCAAATCTCTAGAGCAAATTTAAGGATTACAGGCTACAACAAGTACCCATATGAAAGCATGACAAATTAACAGTAAATATGTGGTATTGATCCCTAACAGGAATATGATGGATTTATACTTTATGCTAAATTCTAGCTGAGTCACTAAACAAAAATAAATGTTATGGGGGAGGGGGAGGGGATATAGGTAGAGTGGGAGGAAGATGGCAGAAGTCTATTTATTGACTACATTCTTTTTCGTATTCATTTACATGCAAGCGAAAGAACACAGTTTGCTCAAAGGCTTCGTTTTCTATAATCCTTTTTTAAAAAACTTGTTCTAAGCAGAGTGAAATTGAATTCCAGTCAGACCTGGGTCACCAGGGAGTTGATATCCCAAAAGCCTTTTTGTTTCCCTTGTGTCAAGATCTGAGTGAGCTGGTATTTAGCTGTGGGAGCAGAGGAAGCCTCTTGCTAAGCAAGACAATGACCAGGGCTAGTAGAATTACCATAGCACCACATAGTAATTGTCATTCTGAAAAGTGATGTATGCATTCCCTCTCCCACTTGGTAGCAGGGGTAGCAAGTTGACCTGGTTATCCCAAGTTCAAGTGTCATTGATTGGCTGATGATGGACAAGGCAAGACATGAATCTACTTGACATTTCACTCAACAAGCATCATGGATGTATTATCTAAGTCAGTCTTTTTTCCCCCTTTACTTTGCTCTCACAATTAGCAATGGTAGCATGCAGGGACATATCACCTTGTTTGCATCTGGTAGTGGCTTGAGGAAGGAAAAAAAAGGTCTCCCACAATCTTATATAGGCATTACACAACTAGTAGAGAAGTTGACTGACGCTTAGGAGCTATTAAAATGATCAGAAATGGATGCTATTGTTTCTAAGAAGAGGCACAGAAAATATACTTGATCTTATTTCTTTTATATATTGTTGCTTTCATCCTTTGCACGCTTTAAGTGCTGAGGAAAAATGACGTTTAAGAAGAGATACTTCTTGTTCAGAGCTCCCCATTAAATTCATACAAGTCTGCATGGATGAAACCTGAGAAATGAATTTCAACAAAAAACCTTGTGACAAGGAGCATATTTCTGTTTATATGCTGGATATACCTTTTGTTGACTTCTATAAGCCTTGATGTCCTAATTGAAGGGTAGATTTTACACCCACCACCTGGACTCAGTGGTGGGTATAAAAATGATTAAAAGCTGGATGTGGTAGTATACACCTGTAATCCCAACATGAAGGAGGCTGAGGCAGGAGGATTGCCAGTTCAGGCTAGCCTAGAACTGGAACAAAATCCGTGACTCGATCAGCAACAATAATAGACTAAAATTCTGAAAAACAAGATTCCTAAGGAAGTAATAAAACAATGGAGATAATATCTTAGAAGAGGACAGAAGGGAAAATGGAGGAAAAGTATCAGTGAGGTGGTAATCAAACTCTTTGGCTTGGGCCTATAGGTGCCTTCTATAGAACTGGGGAGACTTTGATCTTAAGTTCTGTACCCACTCCCCTGGATGGCATGGTAACACAGAGAAAATGGATTAGGAGCGTGTGCGTGTGTGTGTGTGTGTGTGTGTGTGTGTGTGTGTGTGTGTGTGTGTGTATGTGTGTGTGTGTACATTGTTGTTTATGAGGGTTGTTGTGAGTCAGATCTGACCAGATGGCACCTATCAACAAACAACAGCAAGGCCCTGTTTTCAATCCCCAGCACAGCAAAAATGGGAGAAGGACATGGCAATCTACTGAAGCAATCCTGAAAAAATCAGTCATTGAAAACCGTATGAGAGTTACTATGAATGAAATCCAACTCAATTGTACCTAACAACAACAATATAAAACCTCATAGAGTTTTCAATGGCTGATTGTTTTGGAATTGCTTCAGGAGTGGACTGCTGCATTCTTCTGTTTTTGTGGTCCTGGGGATCAAACTCAGGTCCCCAGAGAGCGTGGAGTATCACTCTACCAACTGAGCTAAATCCCAGCCCATATATATATGTGTGTGTGTATATGTGTATATATGTATATATACATATATGTATATATGTGTGCATATGTATAGATGTATATACATGTATATACATATATGTATATATGTATATGTATATATGCTCATACACATATGCCCATATATGTATGTATACATATACATGCATATATGTATATATGTATTTGACTGGGCAAAAAAGGTATATATACACACACATATACATTTATATGGGCTGGGATTTAGCTCAGTGGGTAGGGCGCTGCGCTGCAGTCTCTGAGGTCCCGAGTTCAATTCCCAGCACCGCAAAAATGGGAGAAGGGCCTGGCAATCCACTCCCAAGGCAATCCCGAAACAGTCAGCCATTGAAAACCCTATGAGGGTTGCTATGAGTCGGATACCGACTCGATGGCACCTAACAACAACAACAACATACATTCATATATATATATATATATATATATACACACACACACACACATTTTTTTGCCCAGTGACATATATAGCCTCAATTTTCTAAAATGTGATGTTGTGACGTTGATTTACATTATAGTTTCTAAAGGAAAATTTGTTGTAAAAAAATGATCCATACTATTCTCCAGGGCATAATTCTACATGATACTAGATTGGAGAAAGTTTACCAACCAAAACAAAAAATACTTTTGACATAGAAGTTCTTAACTGAGAGTTGTTTTTGATTTAATTTTGTTTCTTCTTTTTTTTTTTTTTTTTTTTTGCGGTACTGGGGGTTGAACCCAGGGCCTCGCGCCTGCATGCTCTGCAAGAGCTGGACCACTGAGCTGCACCTCAGCCCATTTTTTTTTTTTTTTTTTTTTTTTACTCTTTGAGACAGGGTCTCGCTAAATTACGCAGGCTGCCTCTGGTCTCGAACTTGCGATCCTCCCGCCTCCGCCTCCCGAGCCGCTGGGATTACAGGCGTGCGCCACCACGCCCAGCCTAATTTTGTTTCTTTTTTTTAAACCTTGGCTAAGACCATAGTTCAAAAACTTTCATCTCAAACAGGCTTTCTCAATAATTCTACCAAAGCATGCCAACAACTTCTAGAGGAATCTGTTCTAAATATTGAAATTAGAGAATAGAGGTAGACAGATACCTATGTTAGCTGTCGAAATTGAACTCACATATGGTTTATGACTGACTAATGAATGTGAATGCATTGTTTATAGGATGAGGTTTGTTACTTAAATGTCACCTCAATGACTTAGGCCTGTCTTTATACATTCCAGTCATTTACTCTGATTGTGGAAGAATTTCTTTTCTGGGGAAGGAACTTCTCATGCTATTTTCCTTTGAGGCTGGCAGAATTAAAGTCACTCAGAAGTCTGAAGCTCTTGGCTTTTTATTGTACAAATTAAGAAATGCAAATACCTGCAAAATACTTAGACCACACTCAGAAATTCCAAATTATAATCAAGCAAGCATACAAACAAATGAACAGGATAAAGGTACTATTTATACTACTTATCTACAAGTCTTAATTTTTAGGATACTAAATATCTCCAATATGGCTCCATAATTCAAGCAAATAGTGAATTAAGAGTGAATGAACCCCATTATAAACAAAATTAGGTGAAAATTTATTGGTAAGAGTTTCTGAGCCATATTCCTATTGTGGCTGATTACCATATATTATTTTCCTAATAATTTCTATTGAAAGAGGACATCTTCCTAGTAGAAGTGCTGTATGCCAGATTAAGACACACTGTATATTTTCAAGTTGCCCTTCTTTTCTTCTTGCCATGAGAATAAAATGACCTAAGGAATGTCCCTGACAGGGTCAACTACTTCAGCCTGGGACAAAGAATGAAAATTATTGGGGGCCAAACTATAACTTACATAGAAAGGAAGCCAAGAAACAGTCTTTTTTGTGTTAAGTCCAAAATTTTTTGGAGTTATTTATTACTGCTAAGCAGTACAGTAAAAGCTGATTGATGTACTTACCAAAAATAAAATGATTTCAACGTTTGAGTAAAGTTCCTCAGTAATCTTTGATATTCATTCATAGATCTTTATCGGGTGTACTCTGTATATGCAGTAGGTGTACTGTGTTCTAAGTACTTGCTGAGTCCATGAAATACAATACTTCATGAAGCTTCCATTCTAATGGAGAAAGAGGTAAAAGATAAGGAAAACAGTGCACGATTAAAATGATTGCATAACAACTTCATAAAGGAGATAGACAAGTTCTGTGATGGATAATAACTAGGGGTAAGGATTTAGGCAACCTACTTTTAAAAGCCTGGTTATGAAATATCTTCTTAAGAAATTGATAGTTATTATAAAGACCTGAAGAATGAGACCTGCCTATGTGAAGAGCATTGTAGGTCAGGCAACAGCAAGTGCAAAGACTAGATGTCTCTGTTCAACTTCCAACTTGACTAATACCTAGAAGATGATAGTGTTCTGAGATTGTGTTTTAAGTCATTTCAGGAGTTAGATGTAAATTTACTCCATCAGGAATGCATGGGATTATACCTCCTCCCTTAGTGGAACAGAATGTAAAAAGGATCTTCTCATTTGGTTATGATAGGCTGGCAAAGGGATGTAGAGAGGACACAGTGGCAAATGCACAAACAGGAGGGAAGGGTAGATTATATTCTCTGATCAATATCCATCCTTGTTAGAAATTTCTAGTGTTGAGAGGATAATCTCAATGTAAACAATGCAACCTCATGAGTACATTGGAAAAATAGGGGAATATAACCCAAATAGGCATTTAAGTTTTACTACATATTAGTCATGGGCTGGGATTTGGCTCAGTGGGTAGAGCGCTGCGCTGCAGTCTCTGAGGTCCCGAGGTCAATTCCCAGCACCGCAAAAATGGGAGAAGGACCTGGTAATCCACTCCCAAGGCAATCTCGAAATAGCCATTGAAAACCCTATGAGGGTCGCTATGAGTCGGATACCGACTCGACGGCACCTAACAACAACAACAACAACATATTAGTCATAAGGCTCCATAAACCTAGTAAATTGATAAAAAATGTAACCAAAAGTGATACAATATTTGCATAATGGAAAAAGCCAATGCTGTATTACTCTGTACCCTACCATCACTTACCAATAACTCATGCCAATGTAGACCTGCACTTTCAGGGGTTGGCTCCAAACTGGAGGAGCGGACTACTCTTGCACTGGTGTTGACAGTAATAAATCATCTGCTCATGTCACACAACTGCTTCCAATGGAACCTTGTTCTTCCCACATTTGCAGTAAAGCTGAAGAACTGCCTTGGTGTCTAACCTGATTTCCAAATTCTAGATTCCTCTTATGTTCACATTGACAGGGATCTGTGGTTCTCACAGCCACTCATGGGCAGGGAGAGCCACGGGAAAGCAATTAAATTCATTTCAGCTCAGATGACATCCCTCAAAGTGCCATTCCCCACCCTTTCTCAACCCTAAGGCAAAAGGTGCAGGAAAACAATTCTTGACTTGCTGTCTTTAAACTCTGAATTCTGCATTTTTGTGATTTCTAGCCTGACAAGGGCATTTAGAAATCTAAACTCAAAGCTGGGCTGGGAAGACAACCAGCTCTTTGCCCATTGCACCTGGTCCCTTAAAAGCTAATTTATATACAAGACAAAGAACGCGTGGGGAGGATTCTTTCTAAAAGGTGAAAAATGCTTTTCTCTTTTACAGACATAATCTAAGGATAGCAGAAGACAATTTATGAATACAATTCCCAAACTTGATGTGGTAGTTAAATTATTTTATCAGGCTTTTGCAATGATAGAAAACACACTCCTATATAGCTTCAATATAACCACAACATAAAGCAGAAATAGAATACAGATATAAAATTGCACAATGCTCTTGTGATGGCGATTTGAGACGCAATTGCTATGTTCCATTAAGAACAGGGAGCATGTCTACAGACTTCTTAGAGGCCTTAGTAGTCTAATTAGGGATGCAGATAATATACCTAGTCCTTCTGATTTTTCAAATTTTTTTTGTAAATGAATTCAAGGCACAATTTTAAATACAGTTAACGTTTAACTAAATAGCACATTTTTTTTTTTAGCAAAATGGATGTAAAAGAGAATAGTTTATAAACCATTTCCCTGAGCTAAAATGCTAGTTGCCACTAACTGATCATCATTTGGATGAAGAGTGTTAAAACTGAAAAACAGAAATACCAAATTAAGTGCATCAGAGAATAAAATGCTAATTAAACCAGCTTTAAATTGGCTATCAAATATCAGTATAAATCCTCAAATAAAAGCTCTATTTATAATTCATTTGACGCCTAGGATATTTTTAAAATGTGTGCCATGTTTGAATGACTTTGAAAGTAATATGTACTAAAAACAAATTTGAGGATAATCAATTAAAAGCAAAATTTGAGGATATTCAATTAAAAGCAATATTATCATTATTACATCGATTTATAGCTGCAACATTAAAGTGTTCATTTTACATTTGTTTATAGTTTTTAACTAGAACTCAGAAGTGTTTGTGCTTCTTAGGGTAACCTACTTGATAAGATAGCTTATTCTACATTAACTGTCTTACTATATTATCTTCCACAATATAAACACCTTTCCATTAGATCTTTTAAGTTAGGTGATCAAGTGAAATGGTAGTATTTAGATAAGTCCTTCTCAGTAATCATCTAAACAGAGCAGAGCAAAGTAAAGGAATTTTGAGTACTATAAAATAATCAGTTTTAAAATATGCCTTTACTTGGGAATTTTGTGTGGTAAGTAAAATAAGATCTTTATTCTTAAACAGTTTAAAAACTTAAAGATAGATATATTTATGATCATTATTTGAACAGCTTTCACTTATAACCAATTTATCCTCAAATCCTTCCTAAGTAAAATAGATCTCTGCTATTATAATCAAACACTTCAGGGATTCCCTCAATTTCTGTTGTTGTTGTTGAGCTCTTTCTCCTATGGCCTAATATGTTCTAGTCTGGGCCTGTTGATCTCTAGGATTGCTGCACAGCTATTATTCTGGGATCTTCCTTCACCATCCTTCAGGCCAAGGCAATCTTTTTCTTTACTCACTCCCTTCCTTCTTTTCCTTTCTTCTTTCCTTCATTCCTTTGTTCCTTCCTTTCTTTCTTCCTTCTTTCCTTCCTTTTCTTTCTTTTGCAGTACTGAGGGACCTAACCCTGGGCCTCGACCACACTTTGCAAGCACTCTATCACTAGGCTGCACCCTCAGCTCATTTGTTATTTATTTATTTACTTATTTATTTATCTATCTGTCTTAAGACAGATCCTCACTGAGTTATTCCGGCTGCTTCTGGCCTCAAACCTGTGATCCTCTTGCCTCCACCCCCTGAGTTGCTGGGATTACAGGCCTGGGCAACTGTGCCCTGCCACAGTTCCATGCCTACAGCCTAAGGATCCAGGGTTTCCCGAAGGCGGGTGAGGAGTTGGTGGTGGTGGGTAACAGAAACACAACAGTTCGGAGGCTATGTGGATCTGTTCTGTTTATTGTTTGGATAGCTCATTTTTTATACAGTCTTTTTAGGCTTAGGTCATGTAAGTGCTAAGAATACGTGCAGTTTTACACACACCTGGCAGTCATAATAGCAGTGGAAGGTCAGGCTGACCAGAACCGCAGGCTTTACTTTTTTTTCTCTATCTGGGAACCAAGGTCTGCCTTAAATAAGCACCTCTCCATGTTAAAATTGTCAAGGAGGCTTTTGTACTGTGGGAACAGGCCTGTGTATTCTTTTGATTGTTTTATATTTTCTCTGTAAACCTTAGCTATCATAGGTGGGGCCACTTTAGTCCAAGTAGGGGCTAACAACTCAGCCTGTTGCAGCTGAAGCATAAATCACTTAATGTTTGAGTTCCAGGGTGGAAGTTGCTGGTCAGC
>VMDO01026387.1:0-26798 GCA_007922755.1 Pedetes capensis | reverse complement strand
TTTTTTTTGGTGGTACTGAGGGTTGGACCCAGGGCCTTGCGCCTGCATGCTCTGCAAGTGCTGGACCACTGAGCTGCAACCCCAGCCCATTTTTAACTTTTTTTTTTGAGACAGGGTCTCACTAAATTATGCAGACTGCCTATGGTCTCGAACTTGCGATCCTCCTGCCTCTGCCTCCCTGGCTGCTGGGATTACAGGCATGTGCCACCGCGCCCAGCTAAACTTTTTTTTTAAGCAGTAGATGAGGTAGGCACGTGGAAATAACAGCAAGGAAAGAACTCTTGAGAGAAAGTTAACCCTGTGAGGGCAGAATTTTAAAAACAAAATAAAAGCAAACAAACAAAATACAATGGATAGAATCAACCAACTATGGAAATAACATACGATATGCAAACTTCTGACTTATTTATAAATCATCTGATTTTTTTTCTTCACTACCGGGTAGTTGAACCCAAGGCCTTGCACATGTTAGGCAAGCCCTTACCATTGACCTGCACCTCCAACTCCTTCTATATTTTTGTTTTGATACAAGATCTCACTAAGTTGCACAGGCTGCCTTTGGCCTCAAATTGCCATTCTCCAGTCTCATTCTCTGGAATTGCTGGGAACACAAGGGTGCACCGTGATATCTGGTTTAAATTTTTTAATTTTTGCAGAAGTACAAGTAGGGAAATATATCAATATAAATCTACAACTGATGAAGGATAAGATTCATCAAACACTGTTTGGAAAAATTAAGTATTCAAGGTAATGCAAGTATATAATATTGAGAAACAGATTCTCAAAACTCAGAACTAAATTAAAATTAAAAATTGCATCTTATTACCAGAATTCTCCTGTGAGTCTAATACTTCTAACTTTCCAGACAGTAATCAGGGATCTGGGCTCTTCTCACAAGGGATTGTGCCATTTCATCTTGTGGCCTCTACCTTTGCTGCCAAGAAAAAATAAAAATATGAAGAGATACATTGATATCTTTCTGATTTTTTTTTCCTAAAGGGCCACATGACACTTCTACTGATATTTCATTAAATGAATAAGTGCCATGTTTCCAAAACAATTTCACATGTAGTGGAGTGTTGACAAGTGCGTAAGCGTTCATTGACCAGGAACATTTTTAGCGATGGATGTTGCTTATTATGTTACTGTTATTAGTAAGTACTTTACAAAAAAAAAAGAGAGAAAATTCAGTACTGTAGGTGCCACTTACTCATATTTGACTTCCCATATATCTTTTCCATTAGACAAGTTATCATGTATGATTATCTGATTGGCAGTTCTAGTTATTATTAAAATATTAAGAGACAATATTGAGATATGACACAAGGGTCATATCTCAATCTCTTATGAGTCTAGTGTGAATTATCACTTAAGCACCGATCAACTATGAATACACTTAGGGTGGAAAAGAAAAGATATTCAAATTGAAAGACCAGAGCTCAAGAGTTTTAGAGTGTTGCCTCTAATAAAACAGCTCCCTTTCATACCTACCTATAAATTCAACAGTATTATAACATGTTGTACTGAGAATTGTATTATAAAATGCTCAAAGTCAACGGTTATAAATTATTCACATATTTGCAACATTTCTTTCTGAAAACAGTTTTATCCATCTAATACTACCCACACAATTCCTTCTAAAACTTGACATTATTTATTAGAATACAGCCAACTAGGACTCAAACTTCATTTCCCTTTCACATAAGTGAATAATTGGTTTCACATGTAATATTAGAGATACAGCAAGTATTACAGAATTTTTTTTTCCTGTGGCCTTAGAAGTCCATTTTTATTACATTTTACTAGTAAAAATTCCCATGTTGTCTTCTGGCTTCCTTTCTATGCTTAATGTGGAAGTATTTGATTTTCCATTAGCCAGTTTAAATTCACTAGAAAGAATATGAAATATTCCCATACATACTAAAGTGAATGATGATTTTGCAGTCAATATGATCTTGTCTTTTTTAGTATTTTTAATAATTTTTAGTTATTTTACAACCTAATGGGTTTTATTATGACAATTGAATATATAAATATCATTGTACATTACTCAGGTTGACCTCCTCTATTACCACCTTATGACTGCCCTCCAACCAACTAATCCCTTCCTCCCTACCAATAGCCCCCCTTCTGCTTGCATATCTTATTTCTGTGTGTGTGTGCACATGGATATGTGTGTGTGTGTGTGTGTGTATCTCCATATTTTGCCTTTGAGAGCAAAATGTACGATATTCTCTCTTTAGTCCCTTTCCTCCCACTACATAGTCTCCTTCTACTTTCATGACATATATGATAAAATATTGAGTATATATTAAGATCTAGCACCCATATATGGGATAAAACATGATGTTTTCTTTCTGGCTCTGGCTTATTTCACTTAAAATTATGATCTTTAGTTTCATCCATTTTCCAGAAAATGCCATATTATTCTTTCTTTATGACTGGATAAAAGTCCGTAGTGTATATGTATCACAATTTCCTTATCCAATCATCTGCTGATGGACATTAAGGTTGAATCTGTATTTTTTGCTATTGTGAATAATGCCACAATAAACATGGGTAGGCAGATAACTCTATAGTATGGTTGACTTATATTCCTTTGTGTATATACCCATATATATGCAGGAGTGATATAGCTGGGACATGTGATAGTATTATTTTTAGTTTTTAAGGGAAACCCCATTCTGATTTCTGTACTGGTTGCACCAATCTACATTTCCACCAGTAGTGTACAGGGAATACTTTCTCTCTGCATTCCCACCAGGATTGGTTGTTATTCATTTTGTTGATCATAGCCATTCTGACTGTGTTGTTGTTGTTGTTGTTGTTGTTGTTGTTGTTGTTGTTGTTGTTTTTGTTAGGTGCCTTTTGTTAGGTCTAGTCAGTATCTGACTCATAGCGACCCTCTGTACAACAGGGGAAACACTATTGTCAGTGCTTCTCTGCTGTTCATAGGGTTTTCAATGGCAGATTGATTTTTGGGAGGGGGTTGCCAGGTGCATCTCCCAGCCTACAGCTTCTGGTGTTCCCAGGCGGTCTCCCATCCAGGTACTAACCAGGCCAGATGCTGCTTAGCTTCCGAGATCTGACGGGATCGGATGCCATAGGGCTACCGCTGCAGGCTGCTTTGGGTAGAATAGACACTTAGAGCAAAGTAGCAGGATAAAAAAAATCAACATACAAAAATCAATAGCTTTTCTCTATGTGAATAGCACTTTAGTAGCTGTATGAGAATTCTTCTTAAGTAACTCTGCTAAACACTACCATTGGTCAAATATTGATAACAGTTAAGTTGGTCTCTCTGAGACTGTTATTCAAGATTTACTTTTAAATAATCTGAAACCATTTTAAAGTAATATACAATAATTTTGTGTGGAACCAAACAAATAAAAGAGTTGAGAGTGCAACACATTCAGCAAAAATCATCTTTCTCTTGCCTGTTTGAAGAAGAACTTTTCAACTGATGAAGAAGAATCATTTGAAAACTGATAATATTAAATCAATAAAGCACTCTTGTGATTTTTTTCACTTTAAATATAAAGAAAGGATTTTATTTTCTGCTGAAAACATCTTTGAAATTTTACTAACAAGCAAAAACAGAACAGTGCATACAAATAACTAAAGGCGTTTTCTTTTAATGATTCACTTATCATTAAGATAGTGTAACTAGTATAGGACTTAAAGACCCTGTGGCACTACTGGGTATTTATTCAAACAAAATGATATCAGGATGTCAAAGTGACATCTGCACTCTCATGTCCATCACAGCACTATTTACAATATCCAGTAAATGGAAACAACCTAAATGTCCATGAGTTGATAAATGAATAAATAAAATATACACAATGGAATTCTATTCATCTAGAAAAAAGAATGAAATTCTGTCATTTGTCATATGGATGGAATTGAAATTTATTATATTAAATGAAATAAGCCAAGCATTAAAATACAATCACCACATTATTTTACTCATGTGTGGAATCTAAAATATTGATCTCATAGAAGTTAAGAGTAGACATGTGGTTATCACAGGCTGGGTTCAAGATAGAGGGGTTGGAGGAATGGAATAAGGTTTATCTGTAGATACTAATTTATAGATAGTTAGATACCAATAAGAAGTTCTTGTGTTTTATTGGGTGGTAGAATGACTTACAGATAACAATAATGTACTGTGTATTTCAAAAAGCTAGAAGAATGGATCTGGGGTACTTTCAACAAAAGGAAATGATAAATGTTTGATTAGAGATGTTTAATCTGATTTGAACACTATACAATTTATACATGTACTGAAACAGCACATGGTTCTCCATCAATATGTATGTTGTTGTTGTTGGGTGCTATCAAGGCAGATCCAACTGGTAGCTGCTCTATGTACAACAAAACAAAACACTACCCAACACTGTGGCATGTACACAATCTACACATTCTTTTTATGTTTGAGCTCAATATTGCAACCACTATGTTTCTTCTTATTTTTAGTCATACCACATCACCAAACAGAGGTCCCAGATATTTTACTCCATTCCCATCATTAAGATTGACTCTACCTTAAGGAGGCAACCCTTCCCCAGTGGTTTCTTCAATGACTTCCAGCCTGGGGAGCTCATTTTTCAGCACTATATTTGACTGGGCTTCTCTGTTATTCATAAAGTTTAAAATGAAAAAATGTTTTGAGAGTGGGATGCCAGGTCCTTCTCTCTAGTCTTTGTTGGTCTGGAAACTCAGCTGAAACCTATCCACTATGAGTGGCCCTCCTGGTATCTGGCATAGCTTTCAGCATCATAGGAGAAAACACAAGCCCCCACAGCATGACAGGCTGTGGGGGTCAGACACATGGGGGGTCAATATGAATAGTTTTTGTTTTTAGGTACCAGTTTAAAAGTATATTTAATTAATAAAAAAGCAAGATCTGTCACTAAGAAAATGCAATTTTCCTATTTTAATAGAAATTGCTAAGTTAATTTAATTTACATGTGTTCATTGGTTGCATTTTGACTAACATATATAAAAACTATTATGAAGTAGGTTTATTCACATAAAATCCCTGAAGATGTGACTTCATTAAGATAAATAAGAAAAGCTATAATCTCCTAACAGTGTTGAATACAGTGTATAATTTCTTAAAACAGCAGATGCAACTATTTTGCAAACATAATTTGAAATAATGTAAAACCTGCATCTTAAAAATTCACTCTTCTTGTGCTCTGCTTTGATATGGTTTGTTTTTTTCTTGTTTCTTGTTTTTGTAGTGCTAGGGTTTGAACTCAGGGCTTTACACATGGTAGACAAGTGGTTTACCACTTTTAACTAAGACATTTCATGAACATGTTGGGTAGTGAGCAAATATTAAAAGGAATAATTTCACAAGTGATTCATCATATTTAAATATTTTTAAGGTAATATTTTAAAATCTATGAATTTAATGATATTTTTAACCATCCATCAACAACTCTGCCTTTCATCACACCCTAACCCTACCTATACACAATATGTATATGCTTTAGATGAGTAAGCACCTTTGAGTCAAGGGTTGCTAGAGAAATATTTAAATATTAGAGTGGTTGTTAGCACCAGGACTCAACAATGCCCAGAAATAGTTATTTTTGCTCAGTTTAATCCCTTACTCTCCATGGTACTGGTTCACAAAGTGTGGTCATGGACCAGCAACGCCTTCAACTTGGAACTTGATAAAAATGCAAACATTAGTCTCACCCATACCTACTGCATCACAAATTCTGAGTCTAGAGTTCAGCAGACTGCTTTAATCCCCTCATGTTTGCTTTCCTCCTTATCTCTTTCCATTCTCTGAAAATTTTCACTTTTTGATATTCTTTTTCTTTTATATAATTAGCCTGCCTTTTGAAACTGTGCATTTGCAGTTGGCTTTTATTCATTTTCTCTTTTCATTTATTAAAAATGTAATAAATCCTATCACAAGCAAACTTTAATACTTACTGTCTCTATTCTCTCATCTCTTATTCATTATTAAACCCAATAAACTCTGTCTTCCATCCTCAATGAGCTCTTAAATTGTTCTTAAATTTCACTAATAAGGCTCACAGTATCTAGAGTAATTTATACTTTTCTAAATATACTGTTAAGAGTTGCTTGTTCTTTCTTAAAATCATCTTGCCTTTGATTTTTAAATTTTTACATGGCTTTCTGATGAAATGTCAAGAAACTTTCAGACATGTCTGGGCCTAATAAAAAATAGGATACAAATATTAACTACAGCTTTGTGAGTCATTTTGCATGTCTGTGACAATTGAGCTGTGTATGTGTGAGGTTGTCTAAGGAGGAAATACAGATTGAAATGAGTAAGCTATTAACTCAAATTATAAATTTGTGAGTCATCTGTATATTTGTGATAATTGCAGCTAGCAGTATAAGAAAGTGCACAGAAATTACAGGATGAGATGGGAAGAATTTTAAGGAAACAGAAGTGAAGAACTGGTAAACTGAGTGGCTGCATAAAGGAAAATAAACATATAATTTTCATTTATTTATTTATTTATTTATTTATTTATTTATTTATTTATTTATTTTTTCCTAAGCCCGGCTGCTCAATTTTTGCAATAAGATATTTCAAAATCAAATGACCAAAAGCAGTTTCCTTCCAAACCTAGAATATAGAAAAATAGTACCATTCACCCTTTTCCACAGACCAGAATCTTATTGTCATCACTTTACCCATCTGCCCAACACTTCTCAGAGATGATATATTTTTTATTTTTATTTTGATCTTATTTTATTTATTTATTTATTTATTTATTTATTTATTTTGTGGTACTGGGGGTTGAACCCACGGCCTCACTCCTGCATGCTTTGTAAGTGCTGTACCACTGAGCTGCATCCCCAGCCCTTTTTCTTTTTTCTTTTCTTTTCTTTCTTTTTTTTTTTTTCAATTTTTGAGACAGGGTCTCTCTAAATTACACAGACTGTTTCTGGTCTCAAATTTTCAATCCTCCTGTCTCTGCCTCCTGAGACACTGGGATTACAGGTGTGCACCACCATGAGTGGCTGAGATGATTTATTTTTACATCAAGTCTGCATAGGTTATTTTTTACACCATCTCCCTCTTCCCTTGTCTACTGGTCAATCATGAGGAAGATAAGGTCACCAAAGTCTTTTTGTTTGCTTCCCTTATAAAGGCTGTCTTTGATGTCTTCTCCAAAATGCAGCAAATCTTTTCTTAAGAGTGCAAGTCTTACCATCATACACTTTGACTTAAAGCATTTTAATATCCTCTTGTTTGGGGTCAAATAAAGACCTAAATCAATTAATACAATAACACCTTACATGATTTCATCCCTACTTTTCTCTATAACCCTTTCTTACTCTCTCTGACTTCCTTTCTCTTAGTTTCACTCATGTTTTAGTTACTTCAGTCTTGTTGTTAGGTGCCATGGAATTGGGTCTGACTCATATTGACCTTCATAGAGTTTTCAATGGCTGATTGTTTGGGGATTGTTTTTCTTTTTTGGGGGGGAGTAGACTGTCACATTCTTCTCCCATTTTTGCAGTGTTGGGGATCAAACTTGGGTCCTCAGAGAAGTGTGGAAGCACTCTACCATCTGAGCTAAATCCTAGCTCCTACTTCAGTCTTATAAACTCAATATTATTAAGGTCCTTTTTGGAGTGTTATCTCTAGAATGTAACAGTAACTTTTCATTTAGCTAATCCTCCTTGGTCTGCCCTCTATGACAAAATAATAATTAGTGACTTCCCAAGAGATATTTAAAGATAGCCATTTTTCGTGCTTCAGATACCTTGGACAATGTTTAGATTTTTAAAACTTATATTAATCATGTACTGAACCATTAATAAGAATAGTGGAAAGTTATGAGGCCAAATTGAATTTTACTCCATACTTTATCTAGCATATAAAATTATTTTCTATATATGGAATTTTAATGATTTGACTTTTACAAATTTGCTCATACTGAGTTTGTATGCATTGTTTTCTTATACTTTCATATACTTCCATGTACAACTTTGATCTTCTACAGTAACTACTATAAAAGGAACATGTCATGTCTTAAAAGAATGTTAAAACATTCTGTAGCATAAGAAAATATATGTGCCAAATGATCCAGAACATATAATATACTTTATATTTGGTACTTTAACTTTTTACACTATAAAATATCTACATTGTATGATGACTAAAATAATGTTTTGAGGAAGTTTGTTCTTAAAAATAGCTATATAATATTACACAATGGAATCACCCTGGAGTTAAGATCAAAGGTTATATCATTTCAAGTCATTTATTGAGCAACTGCTTAGAACACAAGAAGAAAAGAGACAGAATATTCAAGTAAATAAAATAAATTTTATGGAGGTTTTGCAACAGAAAATATGTATTAATTTTCTTTTGAGATAATTATCTCATATTCTAGAGACAGTTGAAATTAATATTCTTCATGTTATCATGTGATTTTCTTATTTTCAAAGATCTTAAATCTGATAAAAGAGGTGATTTCTGGAATACAATTCACTAATTGAAGTTAGTCAGTTGTGTTCACTAGCATGAGAGGACATTTTTAAAAAGCCAAAGGTATAAAATCTTGTCCAAGTCCCAGCAGATATTTTAACTCCATGCCATATGTTTTTTCCAGATGAACTCCTATGTCTTCAAGTATGGCTGTTTCAGTACTGGCTCTTGCTTTTACATCTCCTGTGTGGTGTCATTTGTTGTTGTTGTTGGGTACCAGAGAGTTGGGTCCAAGTCACAATGACTCTAGGTCCAATAGTATGAAACACTACTTGACACTGTGCCAGGAGCACAATACTTTTTTATATTTAAGCCCTTTGCTGCAGTCACTATGTCAATCCATTTAGATGAGAGACTTCTTTATTTTCATTGACCCACCATTCTCCCAAATATGATGTCCTTTTCCATGGATTTGTCCCTGCTGACATGTCCCAAATACATAAGACACAGTCTAGCCATCCTTGCTTCTAATGAATACTCTGGTTGCACTTCTTCTAGGACAAATTTGTTACTTCTTTTTGCAGTCCAAGGTATATTCAATATTTGTCTTCAATGTTGTTGTTGTTGTTAGGTGCTGTCGAGTTGGTTTCTGACTCATAGCGACCCTCATGGGGTTTTCAATGGCTGACTGTTTTGGGATTGCCTTGGGAGTGGATTGCCAGGCCCTTCTCCCATTTTTTGCAGTGCTGGGAATTGAAGTTGGGACCTGAGAGACTGCAGTGCAGTGCTCTACCAACTGAGCTAAATCGCAGCCCCCTTTGTCTTCAATACCATAATTCAAAAGCACTAATTCTTGTGTCTTCCTTCTTAAACATACAGTTTTCACAAACTTAGGATACAACTAAAAATATAGTATCGGTCAATGTACATCCGCATCTCCAATGTGACATCTGTACTTTTCAACACTTTTATATATGGAAGATAGTCTCCAGATTAATTTATCAATACTTTCAGAAGATTAAGTTCAAATGTTATTGCCATGAATATTTTACCTTATTACAGTTACAGATATTATGTAAGGTTGCACTAGTATAATCTAGATATGATTTCTAAAGCTTTTTTCTTCCTCTTTCAGTGTTCTATAGTTCATTGTTGTTGTTTTTAGGTGCCATCAGGTCAGGTCTGATTCATCATGGTTAGGTGCTATGGATAGTGCCCAACTCATAGTGACTCTGTGTACAACAGATGAAAAACTATTGTCGTGGTTTTCTGCTACTCATAGGGTTCTCAAGAGCTGATTAGTTTTAGGGAATGAGTTGCTGGGTCCTTCTCCCAAGCCTACAACACTTGGTGTTCCATGCAGTCTTCCATCCAAGTACTAACCACGCCCTACCCTGCTTAGCTTCCAAGATCTGACAAGATTGGATGCTACAGTGGTACAGCTACATACAGGCTTTGGTCTGACTCATAGCTACCCTCCATATTTTGTACATAAGGTTTTCAATGTGTGATTGTTCCAGGATTGCTTTGGGAGTGGGCTGCCCTGTCCTTCTCCCATTCCATAGTTCCTAAGTCATGTCAATATTAAGCTCAGATCCATGGGGTTTAGAAAATCTTTGTTGTGACAATACCTTAGTTCTTCTTGAAATTATTCTTTCTTAGCTAAACTGTCTCTATGTATTTAATGTTTCTCCTGATACATTCCAACATTTTAAAAATGATTTTCTTGATTGTATTGTCTCTCCTATCAACTATTATCTTATATATTATTAGCTTTTAGAAATACATTAACCTCCTTAGCATAGAACCTCTCCTGGCTTAATACTTGATAAATTCAAACTGGTAGTTTGTTAAAGATTAAAAAAGCATGGAGGTGTTTATCTAGTTTTTTGTAAACAATAATAGCTTTACTGGGGACATTACTCTGGAATATTTTGTGCCTGTTTGATGCTGTAAACCTGAGAGTGTCTTGCTGATTTATGGAGCTCCACTGACTTCTTTAAATGTATGTGTACCTTTTTAATTATCTGCAAAGAAACAAGTTGGTTAACTATTCCCTCCTCTCCTCATCTTCCTTCCTTTACAAAAACAAAACAACATTTTTGTCTAACAATTCATTTGCATCCTTCCAGGAAAGATGGCTGCTACCAAGTTCCCAGATGTCTCCCCTGATTAGTCTCAATCTGTCAATGCAGTCCTATTTTTTCTTCAATAATGGATTTATCAATGACATATGACTGAGTTCTGGCCAAGGACTTAAGCAAAAGCCTGGGAAGACACCCCTGAGAATGATATTTGGCTTCTCATAAAGAGTTTGAGACACAGGAATCCTCTTTATTTCTGGATAAGATAGTACTTTCATGTCAATGGCTTTACATATTGTACCAAAAAATTTTGCACTGTGGGTTCAATATATCTATATATTTTCCCCACAGTGGGAGAGGAACCATACTTTCATGCCATTTCATAATTTGTACATGCAGATTTTAACTTTTAAACACATTTTGTAAAATCAATTTTAATTCATTCTTCCACATTGTCTCTCTCAAAAGAATACCACAAAGATGAGTATTTTGTACCTTCCTGTCTGTGTATGTGCTGCTGTCTAGAAGTGATGTCAAAAACTGCCTGAGGTGCAAAGACATGAATACCTGTTACTGCTAAAAAACTGAATTTCTTTTATAATATGTCTACTCTTTTTAAAGAACATTTGAATTATGACCTTCCTTTACATGGAGCCAAGATCATTCCAATGTCTTCTGCTAATAAACAAAGCCTGATTGAACTGTGTGTCCTGGTTTTCCTCCTCCCATGTGGCAATCTTATTGAGTTGTTTCCAGGATTTCACACTTTCTTTTACTCTTCTTTGGTACATTACACATTGATCCTGGCCATAGTTATTTTTCTCTTTTTATATTTCATGATTCCCACATTTTCAAGACATATTTGAGCTATCTATTCTTACACACTTGTCAATCTTTACCAAATTCTCCGGCACTTATTTTTTAATATTTTGTTGTGATTCAGCAGCATATGTTTTGTATTTCTACATTATCAGTCACTATATCCTGTTTTTATATCTTTGTATTTTCAGAACAATTGATCTATGATAGGAACCAGCACTGAGAAATAATACATATTAAGTCTACATAGGTAAAATTATTAAGTATAAGTAAAACAATGAGCAGGTAAGTATTAAATAAGTGCAAATAGGATTCTTGATTTTCATTTTGAAAATATTGGTGTTTTATCTCCACATACTAGATATTCAGAATGGATTTGGCTTTAAAAACATTCTCCACATCAAAAAAGGAAAAACTCCTAATAAGAGATGTTTTCTTTTTTCAAGAAGGACAAGAATACTTATCTTAGAATAGAGCTATAAAGGAACAAGTTAATGTTCCAGTGAAAATTCCTAGGAGGCTGATACAGTACATATAATAAGGGTATTTTGTCACTTCACTGAACTACTTTAGAGAAAACCTCAGGTCTTGAGAAACTATTTCTGAAGGTTAGAGAATTTCAAAAACCACATAATGCTATTTACGAATGACTGAAACTATCCCATAAACTGAATAAATACCTTTTATAATATATAATGTTATTGATAGTCACCTTTTCATTCTTTTTAACTTAAAACATCCCAAATAGAAAGAAAAACCTCCTATGACAGGAAACAGTTTATCAAAGGAAATTATGAGAATAAAATTATGAAATAGTTTGCTTTGAATCCACTTTTTAGAATTACTTTTACTATGATATATGGTAGTAATTATTATTCTCATGAGATTAATATTTAATGATTAAATTTGAGCTTTCTTGATTCTAATAATTAATATCTTATATACTTCTAAATCTGCAAACATTGCCAGTATATCCATTTCATTGCTAAGACAAAACACAAATAAATGAATAAAACACACTATTTCTAAAAGAATTCAATATGCAGATTGTTACCACACAATGCAAATATTTATGAAATGTAATTCCCACTGTTACATATCTTCTGACTGGAAGACAAAAAATGCATAAAAACAATATTAACTAGTAATTCCAAGTACGATGCGATAATTTTAAATAACATTCAAGAAGTAGGAGTTATAAATACCTTAGTCACTCTTTTTTTCAGTTATATTCTTTTCCTATGCAAATTAGACTATAGCAAATGATAAAAAAGAAGAAAATATTTTTCCCTATTCCAGGTGGAAGTTGAGCTGACTTACCATTTTGGTTAGTTCTTGTCATTCAAGTGATGATGTATCTTCAGTGTGAAGTTAATTTCATACATTTTCATTTTTGTTTTAATTTAATCTCTAAGTGCATGAGTATTCTTTTTATTTTTCTTTTCATAATACTAATGGATTAAACCCAGGGCCTTGCATATGCTAGGCAAGCACTTCATCATTGAGCTACATCCCAGCCCCATTTATTTATTTATTTATTTATTTATTTATTTATTTATTTAACTTTGAGAAAGATCTCAGTAAATTGCACAGGCTGTCTCAGGTCTCCAACTTATGACCCTCCTCCCTCACCCTCCAGGGTCTCTGGTACTATAGGAATGTTCCATGGTGCCCAATTTAAGTGCATCACTATTCTTTAAATATTATTTTAGGCACACATACTGGACTCAATATAGGTGACCAGAGCCAAGGCATGCTCTGGAAAATTATTCTGGCTTGCAACTGAGGCTAAGGCAGAGAGAGCTGCCCTGATACACACATAGTGACCTCAGAATTGATGGCTAGCAGCCTACTCTAAACACCCCTCAAAAGCGGTACCAAGGTACCTGCAGCACCAGTGACCTGAACAAGTGAGGAGGTAAGCACAGTCTGGGTGATTTAGACTTTGCTCAGCAGCCTGGGATGTGCATTTTGTGAAAATATATGAGGTGAAGGCAAAGAGAGCTGACCCGGAGCTGGAGCATCTGTGAAGCATAGGTATGGAGAATGGGGAAGGCATCCCACACATGGTGGTTTCAGCATTGGTACCTGACACAGTAAAGGAAACAATTTAATAGACTAAAGGGAGAACCCACAAAATGGGAAAGAGTCTTTCTCCATATACATCTGACAGAAGATTAATATCTAGGATATTTAAACAACTCAAGAAATTAAACACCAAAATAGCTGGTAATTGGGCAGTGGAACTAAAAAGATACGTCTCAAAAGAAGAAATATAAACTGCCAATAAACATGTGAAAGATGTTCAATATCATTAGCCATTAGAGAAATCCAAATGAAAACTACACTGAGATTGTATCTCAACCCAGTCAGAATGGCTATCATCAGCAAAACAAGAAACATCAAATGTTGGCAAGTATGCAAGGAAAAAAGAACCCTATTACACTACCTCTGGGACTATAAATTAGTAGAGTTACTATGGAAATTAGTATGGAGATTTCTCAGAAAACTAAAGACACAACTAGCATATGTTCCAGATATACCACTCCTAGGCATATACCCAAAGAAAGACAAGTCATACCACAATGCCCATCAACAAATGATTGAATTAAAAAGTGATATATATATATATATATATATATATATATATATATATATATATATACATACGTATATTTTTTTCCCAACAGAAGAGAAGAAGGAAATAAAGTTAGTTGCAGCAAAATGGATGGAACTGGACATCATCACTTTAACTGATATAATCCAGACTCAAAAAGAGAAATATCACACATTCATACTTACATGCAGAAGCTAGATTTACCTTTTAAAAATATATGATATACTCATACACATAATTGAATATATCTAAGATTAGAAAAACCCCACTTTTCTGTCAGTTTGCCACACTATGGGAGCTTATGTGTTGCTATGATGCTGAAATCTGTGCCAATAGTACTCAGATACCAGCAGGGTCACCATGGTGGACAGGTTTCAACTGAGCTTCCAGATGAAGACACACTAGGAAAAAGGACCAGGCAGCCAATTCCCAAAACAATTAACCACTGAAAATCCTATTAATCGCAGAGAAGGCCATTTCAAGACAGAGCATATGATCAGTAACCAATGATATTGAAGGAAGAAGTGAAAGCTGCCTGGAAGGCATTGACAAAACACAAGCCTCAAGGAATTGATGGAATATCAGTTGAGATCTTTTTAACAAATAGATTCAGTACATGAGTTGCTCTCTTGTCTAGGCCAAGTGATTTAGAAAAGAGATACCTGGCCAATTGACTGGAAAAGATTCATATTTGTGCCTATTCCCAAGAAAACGGATCCAGCTGAATGTGGAAATTATTGAAAGATACCATTAATATGATGTATAAGTAAAATTTTGCTAAAGATCGTTAAAAAGCATGTGGCACAGTACTTAGCTTAATATTAGTTTAATCTGAATCGGAGATTATTGCTACAGTTTCTTACTATAACATTGAGCAACACAGTTAACTGAATTTTTATATATAGCCCTTGTCTACTTCAAATAGCCTTTAATTTTATTTTTTCTTGATCATAAATGGGTTTTAAGATGCCCTTTTATTATAAAAATTTATATCACCTTGCTCCGAGCAGAGAATCTAGTCAAATGAGTAGATCCCCATTCAAAGTTTTAAGTACAAAATGTAGAAATAGTATCAAATCTAATTTGAGCATTTTTACCAACAAAATTTTGGTGGTAAGAAAGTTTTGAACAAAATGTGTAATGCCTGAAATATCATATTAGACAATTTAATCTGAAAGAATATATAGTATATACCTCAAAATATAATAGTAAGGTGTCTATCTATTTTATTGGCACAGTGGTTAATTATTTAGTGAAAAAAGCTCTGTCAGTCCTGTTATTTTTACTAACAGTAAGCCTCTGCAGTAAACATACCCACTTTGGCTTTGAAATGTCGACACTTGGACCCTGCCATTCTAGGAATCCATGCTGACAAATAAAATTAGTACCCTTTCTAGGCCACATTTAGGTCTTGTATGGCCTATAAAGGAAAGCAACTAGAGGGCTTTCAAGGTCATAGGTGCTTTCTTTTCTAATTAATTCTTTGTAAAGGAGTATCTTTTATATCTTTCTTCTATAATATGAAGATGTAGGGAATTATCTGGATACCCCCGAGGTGGACCGGGACCCCAACATCCATCTGTCTATCTATCTATCTATCTATCTATCTATCTATCCATCCATCTATCTATCTATCTACCTGTCTATATGTTGTTGTTGTTGTTAGGGGCCATGGAGTCGGTATCCGACTCATAGTGACCCTACATACAACAGGCGAAGCACTATTGTCAGTGCTTCTCTGCTGTTCATAGGGTTTTCAATGGCAGGTTGATTTTTGGGAGTGGGTTGCCAGGTCCATCTCCCAAGCTTGCAGCACCTGGTGTTCCTAGGCAGTCTCCCATCCAAGTACTCACTAGGCCTGACCCTGAATAGCTTCCAAGATCTGACGGGATTGGATGCTACAGGGCCATGGCAGCAGTTTATATATATATATGTATGTATGTACAAATATATATGTATGTATACACATACATATACAGACAGAGGGACTACATCATAAATTCCATGTTCCTGTGCTTAATCCTTTTCTTTTTTAGTGGTACTTGGGATTTAAGTTCAGAGTTATGCAAACTGCATTTACCCTCTAACAGGAGATCCTGCTTTCTCCACCTCCCAAGTTGCTGAGATTACAGGCATGCACCACCACACCTGGCTGTTTAATCCTTTGAATTTCCTCAACTTCATCATGTAAAGAAAGCTCTAGGATCTTAAGTTCATTAAATATAGGCCACAGCTGAGTTCAGGAGTCATGCAGCCAAATAATAATTCACTTCCTGTGCACAAGGTAGCCCATCTACTTTTAAGGACCAATGATATTCAAGCAAAAGAATTACGGGTATCTTTAGACATAGGTAGGACTTTTAGTGACAAGCAAGGTTCAGAGTGACAGAAGGGACAGAGATTATTAGTTTCATGTGAGTCTACTGATGTTCCCATTTCAAATTTCTGTCTTTCTCCATATATACTCTAATTTTAACATAGAAAATTGATCAGATCAAATTCATTGGTCTAGTATTATAAGTCATCAGGCCACACAATTTCATTTTCCTTCCTTTACAGTTGTGTGTGTATGTGTTGTCATACATTCTATCTGATTTTTGGGCAATATTAAACCTGTGACTACTAGAAAATATTATTTGTTTATTTTTAAAGTTTTTTAACCAAGTACTCTACTTTTAATACCATGATTTGAGCTGAAATTTAGGGACATGAGCTTTTCATTTGCTTTCTATATGCCCTATAGTGGACACAGAATTCATCTGTCACAATTGATCTCCTGAGTTCTTGCAGTCATTACCAGTTCCACGACAGCTAAGTAAGCAATCACTTGGACCTTAACTCACCCAAGCATTATAGCATGACTCACTGTGATACCACTGAACACCTTGGATTATTTGCATACAGATCCTAAATAGAAAGGAATTTACAGTTGTGTTAAACCCCTAGGACACAATCAAATCCAGTGGATATTATATGGATCTATTTCCTGGGACTACTAAAACTACCAATTCTGTGTCAGTCAGGTCCAATCAAGAGACCAAAAACACACAGTACATTTGAATAAGGAGAATAATATTTATTGGCTACTAAAAGATTTACTTATAAAGCATAAGCATAAAGTTAAAGAATAAAGAACTTTCAGATACATAAAATCATCACAACAAATATGACAGACAAAATACTCAAGAATTTTTTTTTTCCTTTTGCAGTACTGGAGGTTGAACTTATAACCTCAGGCATGTAGGCAACTTATTTATCATTTAGCCACACTGATCCCTATTCGGGTTTTTTTTTGTTTGTTTGTCTGTTTATTCATTTGTTTTTGAGACAGGGTCTCACTAAGTTGCCCACTTTGTTCTTGAGCTCATTATCTTCCCTTACCAGCTTTCTGAGTAGCTAGGATTGCAGTCATACATTACCACATCTACCAAGGAATTATAAATTTTTAAACAGATCCCTGTACACATGGATGAGATTCAGATCTCATTGTAGGTGGCTTGGCTGTATCCAATGGATAGCAGCAAATTTTAATGTGCTACCTCAGGCAGAGGCAGGAAAGCAATAAATTGTAGCTTGAAATGTCAAGTGTGGGCTACAAATTCTCCCAGCAATTGCCCAACTCATTGCTGTAGAGCTAATGGAAAGGTGATTCTAATGCTTGCAGAACTGAATGGGAAGCTGCTTGTTGGTAGTGCTATTGAAATTTACTGCAGGTTTCAATAGCACTACAACTGGGTATTCAGCATGCTGCCCAATAATCATGTTGCTGGCAAAAAAAATGCTTATAAATTCTAATTCCCATATTGCAAACAGAGCAATAAAGAGTGGATTTGCATACCACAGAGACACCTGCATCTCCATGTTCAATGCAACACTTTTCACAATAGCATGGGTATGGAATCAACCAAAGTGCCCATCAACAGAAGAATGGATTAAAAACTATGGAACATATACACAATGGAATACTACTCAGCAGTCAAAAAAAATGAAGTAATATCATTTGCAGCAAAATGGATGGAATTGGAGAAAATTAAATGAACGGACACAAGCTCAGAAAGAGAAATACCATATGTTCTCACTCATATGTGGAGCTGATTCAAAATTATAAGAAGGAAAAAGTCCTATGCAGAGGTCAGAACATAATTTTTTTAAAAAGCTAAGAATGGTATTATTATAGATGGACTAGAAAATTCATGTAATAGTTCTGACAATGTAAAAAGAAAGTTCACTACAGGAAAAGTCTCTATCTTGAACAGCACTGCAACCCAAGGATATATAGAAAAATATTACCATAAAAAGACAAGCAAATGGAAGAGAAGTCTTTGGTGGGAGGTGGGAGGGGGAAGGAAGCACACAAGAGGGTAAGGGGGAACTTATATGTATAATGTACAACAAAGTGGATGTATGTCACAATGAAAAGTATGTCAGAATGAATCACATTAAGGTGTACATTAAAAATTTTTTTTAAAAGAGTGTATTTGAAGCTTGAAACAAAATAACTTGATAACTGGAACAAAAGCAGATACAGAGTATCTCATGTGATAGTGGGAAATAATAGAAATGAAAATAGCAAAAAATAGTAGAAAATTATATGCTGATGGCAAATTACACGAATAATGTAGAAAATATTAATAAACCATATAGAAATTATAGAAATTAAAAACAAATGCAATATCACAAATAATGACTATGTAATGACTTCACAGAGTCCTGGCAATATTAGAATACAGTTTCTTCATTTTTTTTTTAAATTAGAAAAGTTGTAGACATTTATGGGGTACCACGTGGTGTTTTGAAACATGGGTACAATGTGTTAGTGAGTACAATGCGTATAACGTGTAACATGGGTATAATGCATGTAATGTGCTCAAATCAGAGTAATATCTACCTCTTCAAATATTTATCATATCATTATCATATTATCATATCAAGATCTACTCTTCTAGCTTACAAAAGGATATAGTACATTATTGTTATCTATATTCACTTCACAGTGCAATAGAACACCAGAACTTCTTTCGTCTATCTAACTACAACTTAGTACCATTGACCAAATGTTCCCCACCTGTGCCTAGCACCTACTTTTCTCAGTCTTGGTAATCATCATTGTACTCTCAACTTCTATGAGGTCAAATAATGTTTTTATACTCCATATGAGACAAACATTTGTCATTTTTCTTCTGTGCCAAGCTTATTTCATTTAACATAATGATCTCCAGTTCCATTCATGCTTTCACAAATAACAGATTTCCATCCTTCCTTATGGCTGAATGATATTGCATTTTGTGCATATACATTTTCTTTATCCCTTCATCAGTTACTTTGATTTCGTGGCTATTGTAAATATTGCTGCAATAAAAAGGTAACTTGATCTCATAATCCTCCTGCCTCAGTCTCCTGAGTTGCTGGGATTAAAGGTATACGCCGTGGTGTTCAACCCAACTTGGAATATATTTTAACCAAAGTTTAACTAATCTGTAGATTCTTTTAAGCTACCATGGTTTAGAAAACACATAGTCTTCAATCTCTATTGTGATAGTTTGATTTCTCTAGCCATCTTCTTCATCCAGTTTCACATTCCAGTGGGGTGTATGTACAATGGTTTTAGGCAGGGTTTCTTTCCTAAATACCACATATTTGGCCTGTGGGAAACAGGTAAATACGGTCTTGGAAATATCTGTGAGTCGAATCTCAATTTATCCTCTCTTGTGTTGTTTTGGTTGCAGCCTTAGCTTTCTTAACCACAAGTCAAGAAAGAGGCTTTTGTGTCCTCTGAAGAAAAGTAGCCAAAAGAAACCCCTCAGAGATGTCAATACCATGCTCACAAAGGAAGTATCATTTAACTCTTTCTTTCTACTACCAACAAGCAAAAACAAAACAAAACCAACCAAACAAAAAACACTTCAAATTTCTTTGAGTTATCAATTTCTTTATATTATAGGTGAGAGATTCTAGAATAATGAAATAAATTATTAAATATATTCTTCCTTAAATTTACCTATTGATTTATGTCTATATTCATTTTAAAACAATAATAGTGTCTATAGCTATAAGTTAAAATAAGATGTAATTGATAAGAAAAAAGGTGATGTCAGATGAAACAACATGCTTCATGCCACCTGTTCAACTAACTTGGGGTGATTACAACTTTGTGGCATGAAACCTACTATATCACTTAAAATTTTTTCATGGATATTTTCTGTGTTGTTACACATATCCAAAAATATTCCCAATAGCTACAAACCAATGTTTCCATTAGGTAGATGTATTTCCACATTGGTAATTATTTAGATTATTTAGTGTAGCTTGAGTTAAATCACTGTCTTCCATCTTCAATATTATGGACTGTGGTATAAAAAGCATCAAAAAATGGTAAAGGAAAATATAACATGGCCATGTTGCTAAGAAAACTTACAATCCTTTTTCAATTGCCTCCCTTTATATTTATCTTAGTATTCTTTCTCTCAGATTTAACCAAAAAAAAAAAAAAAAGACTAACACAATTCTGATATCACTTATATTTTAATAACAGAGTATTTTAAATATAAGCTTTGCTTGATTTTTTCATTGGAGGATTTTTCCAGGCACTATGGATATCTGAGGAACAACTGGATAAACGGTGCTTTGGAGACAACAAGTTTACATTTCTTTGGTAGCATGTGATACTAGTTATCATCACAATGTATATTTAGCTATCATATTCATTAAAATATTTTAAGTATACTTTTTTCTACTATAAATTTCAACATTTCCCCCTATTCAAAATGTGTTCTTAATTTAAACACTTTGAAATGCATTTTTGAAATGCATTTCACTCATATGCTGGAGAATACCTACATGATCCTTGTTTCTTTAGAATGATAACTGGCAAAGCAGAGATCTTAATTTGTATGTATGAAAGAACAATGGCCTACAGCAAATGGAGACTGTGGAAATGTGAATCTAATTAGAAATTTATGAAGAAAGTATTAGGATAATTAGACCTGAATCTTATTGTACTAAAACTGACATTATTCAATTAAATAATTGACTTTACTAAAAGAAAAACAATAATTTAATATCAGAAGTAGGTAAGCTTTGATCTTACTTTAAACTTGAATGCAGCAACAAGGTATATTAGATTCAGAATGACAAGAGTAAGTGCACTAAAGCACGTCACATTTCAACCTGAAAAAAACAAATTTTGACATGTTAATCTTTTGTAGAATGCAAAGAGGGGAGAAGCAATTTGCAAACATACTAAAATTTACTTACTTTTTGATGAACATTGAATTTTGGATGAATAGGAATCTCTTCCTATTACAATAAACTTTACATATCAGGTTAAAATTTGCAAAGTAGCTACCAAAGTGAAAAACAGCTGTTCTGCTTGTACAAAATGAAGTTTTAGATCAATATTTTGAAGATTTCCAGATGGTGGAATGATTGAGTACTTTCCATGGTCAATGAAAATGAATATACCATATATTCTCCAATAGTTTTAGAGAATTAAAAAATCAGATGCAGATTAGAATTGCATGCAGAACAGATTCATTGTCAAGAACTAGCTTGGGGGAAATTATAAGGCTGCTTTACATGTCATAAAGATAATACAATGCAATAATTTATTGTTTTATTTACTATGACCATTATTATATTTTGCCTATTATTCATCACACTCGTCACTGCCTATAATGGAAAAGTTATCAGTATTCTCCTTATCTTCACTATCATACTTACTCAGTTGCCATATAGACAAGGAGCAGCTGAAAGTATAGAGCAGATTAGAATTGCAAACTTTTTTCTATTTAGAGAATCAACAAAACCAGAGTACACATTATATTCAAGAATATATAGTATTTCTTTAGCTTTAGTTAATTTAACCAAAGTGTTCCTTTCCTAAGGTGAATGTCTCAG
Source organism: Pedetes capensis (assembly GCA_007922755.1). Classification (NCBI taxonomy): domain Eukaryota; kingdom Metazoa; phylum Chordata; class Mammalia; order Rodentia; family Pedetidae; genus Pedetes; species Pedetes capensis. The sequence goes on along the minus strand of VMDO01026387.1, from coordinate 4,945 downwards.
GGATGAAGAGAGATACTTCAATGCTTATAAGGATATGAAAATTATATTTTATGTGATGTAGCTTAAGGCAGAAAGAATCCAATGAAATTGCATAAATATGTTGGATATTCCTTCTGATAATGAAACATTATAATTAGCCAGATAGTGTCCCCTTTCTACATGTCTTCCCAAATATATACTCACTATTTTCATACTAAATGCAGCCAATAGTTGCACAGTTATGTTTCATGTAAAACCTGGGAGAAGGAAGATTGAAAAATATTTTTAGGGTCAAATTTCCCAAAAAATAACTATTATCATTTTAAAAATCAATATTCTCTTTATATTAAGAACACAGTAAGCTTCAAATACAGCATGTTTAAGAGAGTTTCAATATATGTTGCCTATGTTGAATATTTTAATAACATTTTTGTTCTTTTTATTTATTAATTTTAAGGATTTTGACACAGGGAGATATATTTAAGTATAAAAATTGTGATGGTAATAATAATATTATGATGTAGTTACACAGTACTCTACAACTGTCAAAAACCTTCCAGAATATTGATATACAGCATTTACATGTAGTGTACAGTGTTGATTCAATATTTTTGGTATAATGTGAAAAATAGAGCTGAGAGAAAATTTATACAGAATCATCAAAAGTGGATACTGAAAGATTTTGATATAAACTGTGGTAAATGAGATAATCTATAAGTTTCATAATATAAATAAATATTTTCTTACATTTCAAATTAACTACATTGTCTTAACCATGCTTATAAAGATAAATAAAACATTCAAAATTGAGAAAATGACAAAAACTCTGTCATTTTTCTCTTTTGTCACTGTAAAATAGCAATTTTATTACTTAAAAAACTTCTTGGTTTTGAAGTTTGATTTTTAGCATGTATATGTGTGTATATATGTATACATCCATGAAAAAGAAATATAGTTAAACAAATATCTAACTATAGATAGATATCTATCCCATAGTTTATGGATCCACACACTGAATGTTCCATGTGAATGTACGTTCTAAGGGCAGAAATTTGTCTTTTATTTATTTCTTTTCTTTTCTTTTCTTTTCTTTTCTTTTTTTTTTCAGGTACCATGGCACACATCTGTAATCTTGTGACTAGGGAGGCTAAGGCAGAAGGCTCATGAACTCTAGACCAGGGACAGCTTGTACAACTTAGCCAGACCCTGACTCAAAATAAAACATAAAATATATAATAAAGGCCTGGGGATGCAACTCAGTGATGGAACACTTTTCCTAGTATACATCAGGCCCTGGATCCAAACCCCCAATAAAGAAAAAGAAAAATTACCAATAGATTCTTGTCATCTAATAAAGCCATAGTCAATAAGTTTGTTAAAAATGCAATAATATACAACAAAAAGAATAATAGATGAACTAATCAAATGGCAGAAAGTTTTCCTTCAACACTTTATTAAGAGCAATTGAAATTTTAAATCCTTTTATGGTCTATAGAATACTTTCTGTTAAAAGATTACAATCCTCTGTTCATTTATCCCCTTTTCTCCTATTCCCAGAGGGAAGATATATTTGTCAGGTACACAAGAGAGGATGCATTACTTTTAATTAAAAGAACACATGTTATAAGATAACCAATAGGTAAGATAGAGATAAGGAACTAGTGGCTTGATAAATTACCTGGGCCTACTGAGCAGCACTTTCTTCTTACCTTACTTGTATATTTATCAAGGACATTGCAACTGGCCTTGAAGTCTGCCCAAGAGGGAAACACAGAGGCTGGTTACTCCATAGTGAGATGACTTATTTATAATATTTGACCCTGGAAACTCCAAGAGTTTCATGAGCTGTGTAAATTTGGTACTTCTGGAAAAGTTTGTGATAAGCCTCTCAAAATCCTTCCTGAACATGTTTTAGTTTTTTCTGGCAAAACAAAGGACATAATGATGATGCCAAATATAAACTGTCAAGTTTGTTTCTGTCTAGAATTGCAGGCAACAGTTCAAGTATAGGTCTAGCTGCTCCAGTTTTCATGTTATTTGTATCATAGGAGAAAATAGAAAGACTGGGGAATTCAATGTGCCATTCAGAGAAAAGTAAAGGATGCTGAAATATTCTTCTCCACTGATTTTACTCAGTAGCTTCTCTTCAAGTTTTTGCTTGCTTTTTCACTTGTTTTGACTGATAAAAAGAGCCATTTTCTGTAACAAAAAGATTTACCTGTGAGCTGGAAATCCTGGTTGGATATAGTATGTCAGGTATATAAGATCAAAAGTTGTAAGTCTTTTGTGGGTAGATGTGTATGTGGGTGTGTAACTCTGTGTGCACATAAAAAAACTTTTGAAGGAGATCATTTGGAGTAATAAAGTAGTAAAAAAATATGAAGTAAGAGTATTCAAATTAGGGCATATGTAACTGAGGATAAGATGAAGACTTTCTGAGGGAAAACAAGAATGTGGTCTTCAAAACAATTATTATTCCCATATGATCAATTCCTATAAACAGATCTTCATCAATTTAGTTTTAATAAAAAAAAAAAAGTCATTCCCCATACAATTTCTCCCATCCAATTTTTAAAATAGAAGTTAACCTTTCCTCCATTCTTCCTTTCACAATTGTGCACTGCTATGTTGTACAAAAGTTATTCAGATGAGTAAACAAATATTGATGCCAAATTTTGGTTTGTTGTGGTTGTTAGGTGCTGTCTAGTTGTTATCTGTCTCATAGGGAAACACTATTGTCAATGCTTCTCTGCTATTCATAGAATTTTCAATGGCTGATTGTTTTTTTGGGAGTGGGTTGCCAGGTCCTTCTCCCAAGCCTACAGCACCTGGTGTGCCCAGGTGGTCTCCCATCCAAGTACTACCCAGGCTTGACCCTGCTTAGCTTCTAAGATCTGATGGGATCAGACGCCTCAGTGGCTACAATTTTGGCTTAGTCTCTAAAAAGTGAATGACACTGGTGGCTGGTAACACATATTTTATGTATCATATGGTTTCCAGAGCCTTTGCTTTCTGTCAATTGAAAGAGCACCTGATAGGCTTTTTATTGGTTAGATTATTTCAAATAATTTCCTACATAGTACATCACAATGTGAATTTTAATATATTATTTGGGCTATGCACAAAGATTTGAGTTGATGTTGTTTTTCAAAAATGTTTTTCCCATTCTTAGCTATATTTTTGTTAAAATGAATTGTAATTATTTATATATAAAAAATAGAAAATTAGGAATTATATTGATACTAAATTATGTTTCAGTCAATGAAAGTGATTTTTTTAATCCATGGGTAATTTTAAAAGGAAGAAATCTCATCCATATAATTGAGACACTTATTTTATTATTTATATTTAGATAGAATTTCTGTATACATTCCATGCTGGTCTCAAATTTACAATCCTCCTACTTCAGGCTCCTGAGGCTTTAGATTACAGGGACATGCCACCATGCCTACAACTTTTAAATAATTATAAAAATGTATGATTTTACTAATTATGGACTTAAAATAATAGCTAAGATAGCCATAGGACAAACTGAAATTCAGGCCACATGAAAACAGAAAAAAAATTGTGTGTAGTTTTATTGTAATAAGTTATAAAGGGTGATTAGTAAAATGCTTAAAAATACAGTTATTAAAATATATTTCTATGGGAAAAGTGGAATAAAAATAAAAAATTAAGTAAAAAACTATATTAAATGTGTGATTGTTAAATGGAGAGCTTTTGAAAGTATTATAAATGGATGAGGCACTATTTAAAATATTACTATTTGTAATATTCTGGATTTGAAAACTTTTACAACTATATAAATTTATGATTTACTTTTTAATATTAAATTAGAAATAAGAGGAAGGTGTATTTTTATTGTCTAATATTACTTCAGTGGCTTGCCAATAGAAAAGATGGGAGGTCCCTGATAGGAAGTATTTTCTGATAGACACTGCTAATTACTTGCCACTTTGCTTTCTTCCCTTCTTTCTAGTCATAATATAACCCATGATGTTATCGAGAAACAACCATCAGAGATTCTATTTGCCCCCTTTCATGTGCCTAGTTATGACTTCAGTTAATAGAACATGAGAAAAAGTAGTGTGTATAACTTCTGATGGCCATGCCTAAGAAAATTGCTTAGGTTCTACTTCATTCCTTTGTTAATTAGCATAATCATAATCAATATTATTTGATGATACATGAGCCTAGATACTTAAAAATAATAAAAAATCCACATAAACAAGAACCCTCTGAGAAAGTTATATTAGTAAGGAGTAATGTTTATACATGTTTTCTCTACATGAGTTTATTTCATTCATTAAGTAACTTTAGGCTCCAGTGATAATCAATTACATGTAGTTGTGAATTGGGCACCTTGGCAAACATGCATAATCCCAGGGATCCTGAGGCAAGAAGATACTGAGTTTGAGGCGAGAAATTGCCTGTATAATTTATGGCAACCAAGTCTCCACTAAAAAATACAAAAGAAGAGTGAGGTTCTGATGGTGCAGCTCAGTAGTCAAAAGCCCTTGTTTCAATGCCTCAGTATTGGAAAGAAAGAAGGAAATAAAGGAAGAAAGGAAGGAAGGAAGGAAGGAAGGAAGGAAGAAAGAAAGAAAGGAAAGAAAGAAAGAGAAAGAGAAAGAAAGAAGGAAGGAAGAAAGAGTCATTGTGTGTGGCCATTAAAGTTAAGTGTAAATTAGTTTTAAAATATCCACTTTAACTCTACCCTGTCAAATTCTTTGGGATATAGCAATGGTAAATAAGTTACCTTGTACTCCAAAATGGAAGCCACATGTGAAAGAGGAAAAGACCATTAGCTAACTCCAGACAGCTCATCTCTGATTAGCAAAGAAGTTAAATAAATTATTGTGTTATTTTAGTAACTATTTTTTTTTCTTATTTACAACATCAGATTCTGCATCCTAAGTAATGTATATCCTGCAGAGAAAAATAGACAAAAAAGTAATTGTGGTGT
>VMDO01026386.1:0-26802 GCA_007922755.1 Pedetes capensis | reverse complement strand
ACTGAGCTGCATCTCCAGCCCCTTAGCCCCTTTTGTATATCTTGAGACAATGTCTTGCTAAGTTATGCAGGCTGCCTCTGTCCTGGAACTTGTGATCCTCCTGCTTCTGCCCTCCTGAATCTCTGGGATTCCAGGCCTGGGGCTCGGCACCCACCTTGATGTGCACTTTAAGTAATTTGTGATTTGAATTATATCTCAATAAAATGTTTTTAAAAGAAATCAATTGAAGGTGGAGTAGTGGAAGCATATAACCCTTTATTGTTTTTCTTACTATCCATCTCAATAAAAGAAAATATGGAAATAATAGTAATTATAAAAGTGAAAATCAAGTTTCTACCCCACCATGAACATAATTGGAATCTGGGCAGCTGCTGAGAAATGTGTGTGAGTCGATACACGAATGGTGTTCTATAACACCTGATCAGCATTCACAGATTTAAAACCTTTCAACATAAGTTTTCTATTGGAAAATCTTGTTAAATACATTCTATTTTACTTTCTGCCTTGGCAGAGCTGGTCATATTTCCAGAATGCCTTTAGGTGTCTGCGATGGATTGCTTCTCCTCTTCATCTAGAAACTTTGCAAATTGCAAGAATTGTTTTGGGGTCTGAAAGGCCCCCAAGTCTGTGACCAGCCTGGCTCTGCCAAGATTGCCAGCCTGCCAAATCTTCAGCTGCCAAAAGACTAGCCCCAGGCTTCTTCATATTATGAAAGGGAAAAGGGAAAAAAGAAAAAAGGCTGTGTGTTTGGCAGACTTGCCCAGATCCCTCTACTTCATAGGGAAAATAAATCTCTGAAGAAGTCCAAAAGAGAGCTACCATCTGGTCCATCTCCTGGCTTTCTCCGTGTGGCTCCCAACACCTTTTGCCAAGTGTCAGGAGGGCTTCCTGTCTTGGCCAAAGGCCGGTGTCAGTATTTGGTGCCAATATGCTAAAATCAGATGGGACCCTAATGAGGTGGGAACGAGCAGACTGGTTTCAACCTGCGGGCTCATCACAAGCCCTGGCGCTCTCGTGGAAGGGTCAACATTTCAGCAATAAAACTGGAGCAAATTAATAGCTGGCCTTGTTGTTGCTGGCTGTTCATTAATTTCTTGAAGAATCCATAGCACATTCAGCTAAAAACCTACCCAATAACTATAGCATGGTGCATCCTAGATGACTTGAAGGCAACACCACTGGAAAAAAGCTACAGAACTGTTTTTACAATACAGACTCTCTGTGGCAATTATGGCCTATTTCCTGCTCAGATCTTCACTTCTAAAAGCCAAGCCAACTTCTTTTTTCCTTCAGGGTTGCTCATACTATAAAAGTGAGCATCTTTTAAAAACCCTCTATAATAGATGATGGTCTAAATTTGTGGGTTTATGGTGTCTGTAGACTGTCCTTGGTGATCTACTTGGCTTAAACATTAATTGTGTTATTTGTTGACTTGGGACTGGGGTTTAGCTCAGTTGATAAAGTGCTGCTCTGAATCCTCTGAGGCCCGAGGTTCGATCTCCAACACCAAAAATGAGGAGAAGGACCTGGCAACCCACTCCCAAGAAAAAATCCTGAAACAATTGCCTTCTGAAAATGGTGGATTTGACTTGAGAGAGATACAGGCTTACTCAGTGCAGATCACTGTGACCATATTGATATATAAGATAGTAGACCTGGAGCAAGAGCCTTCCCGGGGCTCTGAAAGCACACCAGGGAACACAGCCATCAACTCCTCTTCTCTGAGCTGGTCATAAGGCAATGGTTTTCAAGAGCAATTGAAGATGGCAAAACCCTGTTTTCAAGTAAGATGTATATAGAACTCATAAAAGCAAGTAAAATTGGAGATGCTCTGATGCTGGTGATTAAAATCACCAGCCTCTTTACTCACCTAGTCCTCATGATGGTATCACTATTTCTGGAGTCCCTTGCTGGAAAATATACAACTTTCCAGAAATTTAAAATCAGATAAATCCATTTGTCGTTGTTGTTGTTAGGTGCTGTTGAGCTGGGTCCAACTCATAGCAACTCTATGTACAACAGAATGAAACACTCCCCAACACTGTGCCATCCCGGTACTATGTCTTGGGAGTGGGATGCTAGGTCCTTCTCCCATTTTGGGGGTGCCAGGTATGGAACCCAGACCCTCAGACCATGCAGAGCAACACTCTACCAACTGAGCTAAGCCCCAGCCCCTTCTTGGAAGTTGGGACACATTGTACAGCCTGCTGTTGCATACTCTTGGTCCATAGTGGCTAAACTAAGAAGTATAAAAGAAAACAGACTCTAACAGGGGAAAATCAGAATGGTAGTCTAACCAGAACTGTAGGCCCAAAGTGGTCAAAACGAACAACAGGAATGGGTTTAGTTGAACATGGACAGTGGATTGGATTGTGGGGCCTGGTATAACTTCAGTTCAGACCAACCAACTGGGTTTTTGAACATGGATCAAAACTGAATTATAAGTTAGTGAGATTTTTCCATGATAATTAGATTGTAATGTTTACTTGTTAGACATCTGAAATAGCTCTATTTTATATTTTTGTACCTGTCATAATATTCCCAGAAATAAGGATATGTATTCAGAGTTGAATAGAAGGACACAAAAAATGTACTGGAATTCAAAATTAGACATTATGGTAATATTTAGCCAGCAACTATTAAGAATCCAACATGGAAAAGAAAAAAAATAAAACTTTCATATGTTAGGGATTTATTTTTAATGAAGAGCTTTTTCTGCCTTCACAAATAAAGTAGTGTAAATTGGTTGATCATAAATTATGAATGCTGATATTTGAATCGTGCAAGTGTAAACTCTGACCTCTAGAGTGGGCGCTATTCTCTCATTATGCAAAATGAAACATAATCATGGCAGAGTGTTCCAATATGGAAAAAGTCACTAACATTCAATTTTGTTTCTGTCCCTGTAATCAGTTTTGAAATAGGGCTGCAAACTGACAATATTTTATTCATTAATTTTGTTTGCATCTGTTTTACATGGCCAATCCTCACAATTTCTTCCATGTAAAGTATAATTTTATAGCAAAAATGGAGTGTAGTCTTTTATTCTCCCTCTGTAGGAATTGGTACAAGCCCAGGTTTAGTACTGGAATGGGTACATAAGATATTGTATTCTATTCTCTCCACCTTCCATCTCTCCTCAAAAGAAGATTGGTGAGGTTTAGGCATGTTCTGGGGATTTCTTTTTAATCTTAATTGGTTTATATCTCCCAAAGGTATGCTGAAGGGATCGAAGCCTCCCAGGAATCCTTAGGGACTCAGCCTGACAACATCTGAAACTTTCAACCCTGATCTAACGGCTCTCTGGTCTTAGTAATTAGCTGCCCTTTCAGCCTCAGCTCCAGAATGAACATAGCCGTGCACAGGCTAGTCCTGAGGCAAACTCATTGAAACTAATGCGGTCCTGAGGCCAGCCAAGCCCCAGCCTGAAGCAGAGCTGCTCAGCAGAGCCTGCCTTGGATCAGTGGACCCACGGCCGACCTATAGAATGATGCTCACAGGAACAAGAGAGTTACTACACATCAACACTTTGTTAGTCAGATTTCAGCTACTGTAAAAAATGTCTTAGGTAATCAACTTATAAAGAGGAAAGATTTATTTTGGTCCATAGTTTTGGAGGTTTTAGTCTATTAGTTGTTGACCCCATGGTTTTTAGGCCTTGGCAAAGCAGCACACCATAGAAGGGAGTGCATGGGAGGAGAAACTGCTTATCTTAAGGTCAAGGAGAAAAGAGGGGCCAGGAAAGGAGGACAGAACTAAGGTCTTACAATCCCTTTCAAGGGTATGGAACACATGACTTTCTCTTAAAGCTTCCAGCACCTCCCACTAGTGCCAAGATGGGGTGAGGTCTTTAACCCACTGGCTTGAGGGTGGGCAACATCCCAGATCCACACCATAACAGAGTGGTTGGTTATCCAGCATGATTATGGCAATCACTGGTCAACATAGAACTATAACCCCTCCTGCTCCATTTCTTTCTTTTGAGCAGGCCTGAAGGAGGTTTTCATTAAAAAGTACTTCAAACAAGTAGAAAAATTGGTTGCAGCTACACCAAAGGGAAGCACTTCTATCATCCCGATGGTTGTACTTAAAGCTGAAAAGGAATTCATCACAGGCATCTAGGGATTTGTCACTCATAAAACATAGGCTCAAGAATTTTCCCAGAAAAATCATTAGATGAAGTAACTAACCAAAGCCATGCTCAGGATCAGATGCAGATCTCACTCTTTCTGGCAAAATCAGAGTTTGCAGATTTTGTTTCTTTACAGGGAGAGATTAACCTTACATCCTGGTAGGATTTTCATCAGGATTATTAACATCGTGACTATGTTCCGTCTGGGTCATTATTATTATTGTTCAGAGGATAGATAATATGGAGATTTCACTGCCACACAAAGACATTTCACTGATGACATGAGAAACTACAGATAATATGGATTTTAAAAAAAGAAGAAGTAAAAAAAGAAGGCAAGGCAGAATCCTAGGTTTGTGGCTTTGGACAGGGTATTCAATCTTTCTGCTGTTTGTGTTCTTGAGTTATCTCAGGGGTGACATCTGCTCCACCTACATCACAGGCTGGTGTGAGAATCCCCTGTGATAATGCTATGAAGCTGCAAAGAAATAAACACGTGTTCCTCTGTGAAACAGATGTTAGGAGGCAATGCATTATAACACTGATGAGCACCGGCTTTGAAGTCACATCGACCTGGGTTCTGAATTCAACTCTGGCATTTACGAGGGTAATCTTAAATTGCTTTACCATCAGTCAGTAATCCTGAAAGAGTTGGGTAGTAATGCTCACTTTCAAATCATAAGGACTAAATGAGATAAGGAAATTGAAGCACTGAGGGTCTAGCAGACAGTAACAGGTCAAAATTATGGTAAATGCTTTGTTTTTCACAACTAGTTGATACAAAGGTAGCCATTGATTCTCTGCTCTAGCACCTTCCTTTGCACTGGGGACAAAGTCCAGAAATCTACAGATCTCTTTGACCTTTGCATATAGTTGTTGAAGACTCATTATTCTCTTTTCCCTCTCTTCTGTTACTGATGATGGATGCTGGTTGCCAGACTAGAGTTTTCATCAGCTACTCATCTCCCATGACTCTTCCACCAGTTACAATCTCCAGAGGTTCACGCTCTATGATGACATCTGGGCTGGACTGAGTGCAGGCAGATTAACCTCATCTCTCTCTTGATGACGGTCATCAGCTCTAACCCTGCATAATTCATTACCCCACAACTTGATATCTTTGCATGTAGCAGCCTGGATCTGCCAGGACAGTTATAGTTGTTCTGCAAGAAGGGAAATAAATCACAGCTGTGTGCCTTATATTGAACCTGTCTTATTAAAAAAAGTCATATTATTGATCAGTATATGAAAACAGAGAAAGCTCTGTTGTTGTTGTTTAGTGCCATTGACTTGGATATGACTCATGGTGAGCCTATGTACAACAGAAAGAAACACTGTCTAACACTGCCAGGCACATGATCTTTTTATATTTGAGCTCATTGTTGCAACTATGCTTCTCCTTTTGAGTCATGCCACATCAGCAAATGGAAGTCCCAGAGGCTTTATTCTATTCTTGTCAACTCTACTTTGAGGAAGCAATTCTTCCCCAGTCATTTCTTGAATGCTGTCCAGCCTTGGGGTGGTGGGGGTTACTCATTTTCTGGTACTATATTTGACAGTGCTTCTCTGCTATTCATAGGGTTTTCAATGGCTAATTGTTTTGGGAGTGGGCTGCCAGTTCTTTCTCCTTAGTCTGCCTTAATCCAGAACCTCAGCTGAAATCTGTCCTCCATGGGTGGCCCTGCCAGTATCTAAAATACTGCTTTCAGCATCACAGCAACATGTAAACTCTGACAGCACAGGAAGCTGACAGACACATGGGAGAGAGAAAGCTTATACCCCACAACTATGGGATATCATGGGGCCATAGGTTTCCTGTTACCTATCAATAAGAAACATTTCAAAGTGAGCTAGAAAATTTAAAAATTCACTTAAAAATTCTAGCCATGTTGTGTTTTAGATATGAAATGTCCCTCGAAAAGGCTCATGTGTTTAGTTATCAGCTAGAAGTTTGACAGGTGATTGGATCATGAGGGCTGTGTGCTAGTTAGCTGATTGATACACTGATAGAATCATAATTTGATGGCATTATTAAGAAGGGATGGAAGTTTTCAGAGGCAGGGCCTTGTTGGAGGAAGTAGGTCACTGGAGTGTCCTTGGGAGCTATACCTTGCCCAAGGCTCCTGTCTGCCTGTTTCTCCGCTTCCTGGCCACCGGGAGGTGAGCAGCCTCTGCCACAGACTCCCATCACTATGAAACTGTGCCTTGCCTCAGGCCTAAAGCAATAGGTCCGGATGACCTGAGACTGAAACCCAAAAAAGTCTTTCCTCCTTTTAAATTGTTTCTCTCAGATATTTGTCCCAGTAATGAAAAAGCTAGATAACACAATCCCCTTGTTAGCTTATATAGTCACTTAATAAAGGAGCTGGTATTCTGTTAGATATTTGTTGTTAGGTACCGTCAAGTTGATGTCCTACTCATAGTGACCCTATGTGCAACAGACAGAATACTATTGTCAGTGCTTCTCTGCTATTCATAGAGTTGTCGATGGCTGATTATGTTTTGGGAGTGAATTGTCGGGTCCTTCTCCCAAGCCTACAATACCTGGTGTTCCCAAGAGGTCTCCTTTCCAAGTACTAACCAGGGCCAAATCTGCTTAGCTTCTGAGATCTGACAGGATCTGATACCACAGTGGTATGGTTGCGGTAGTTAGATAATAGGTTAAGTAAAAATTATCAGCCCACTTAAAGATATTTTGTTTCATCTCAATTATAGAAATTTCAGGGAAAGAAAAAAGCCAACATGTAAGAATCAAAGGTCAGACATCATTTTCTACCTACAGATAATGACCATTTACATATCTTCTTCATGTAGTTTTCTTTTTTATTACTATTGTTTTAATTAATAAAAATTGTTTATGGTCTACCACATGATGTATGTATTGCTAAATCAAATTAATCAACATAGGCATTACCTCACACCTTTTTTGTGGTGAGAATACTAAAATCTACTCTCAGCAATTTTCAAGTATACAATACGTCGTTATTAACTATAATCTCCATGTTATGCAGTTTATCTCTTGAACTTATTACTCCTAACTGAAATTTTGTATCTTTTGACCAACATCCTTCCAATCTCACCTGGTAACCACCATTCTATTCCAGATTTCTAGGAATTCATCTTTTTTATTTTCCATAAATAAAGTAAGAACATATAGTATTTGTCTTTCTGTGCTTTGCTTAATTCATTTTACATAATGTCCTCCAGATTTATCCATGTTGTTGCACATGACTGGATTTCCTTCTTCTGTAAGGCTGGATAGTGTTGCATTGTCTATTATATTTTCTTTATCCATTGACCCACTGACGGATACTTAGATTGATTTCATATCTTGGCTATTGTAAATATTGTTGTAATGATCACAGGAGGGAGATATCTTCATAGGGTGGTGATGTCATTTTCTTTGGGTTTATGCTCAGAAGAGGGATAGCTGAATCATGGTAATTTTATTTTTAATATGTTGAGGAACCCCCACAATGTTTTCTATAATGGCTAAATAACTTCTACTTGTTTTTTTTCTGTGGACAATTTTAACCAGATCATTTGCAAATGAATGTTTTTGTACTTTTCTGATGGAAGGTTGGCATTTAGTAACAATATGTGAATGTCACAAGGCTATGCCTTCTTTATAGTTAACTCAGTACTTAGTATCTTTGGCTTTGGCATTTTCCAAGCCCACAATGACTGGTCTGGCTTTCCAAGGCATCTAGAAGGATTGCCTAAAGCACACTGCTGACAAACATTTGCTGTCTTAAAAATATGTGTTCAAACCTCAACTATTTAGCTAAAAAATTAAGAGACAAGTTTCAGCAAATGGAATTGTGTGGAGTTATTTTCAGTTCTGCTAAAAAGAGAATAATGAATTGCAATTGACAATAGCAGAGGCACCTTATTTGGATTTGTTTTTCTAAGTTTCTTCCATTTGGGATTTACAAAATACACGAGCTCTGAAAAGCTATGATTTCCTGTCTATTAAACCCCAAATGGAAAAATAACAAATACAATGAAAAACAGCAACCTAGTTGAATGACTAATATATATTAATCCCATTGCCATGGTTGAGAGATGGAAAATTAATATTAAATAAGACTCTTTCATCAAACCAAATATTTCCTAATGCTCCAAAGTACATATCTGGCATTGCCTCTGCGTTACACATCTGCTTCTCTATTTGAACTCGGATATTAATCTGAAGGTTGCATGCAGCTGCACAGTTCTAAGGTAATTAGCTCTTTCCATCATATATTACAATTGATAGGGAAGACCTCAAAAGCATTTAGAACTGGGATTTGCATAAGCTCTGGGCAGTTAGAAGACTTTTCCAAAATTCAAATCAATCTTCTGGAAAATCTTGTACAGTTTCCAGTCCCTTCCTGGAATCTTTTATATTTCACCTCTCTTTGAATATTTTCCCTTCAGCCCATTTCTCTGCATTTTTATACTTAATTGCTGGCAGCTCTTCATGATCCTCTCTGGAATATTTCAAAGACAACCGGCTTGAAGGAGGTGACTGCAGCCCTAACGAGTATGCCAGGAAAGCACTGGGCTGGCTTTTTGTACTCAACATGGAGGATTTTGACTGCAATGCCTCCAGAGCTTCAGGAATTTGGGGACATCTAGAGAACAGTGGTGTTTTGATTATCATCGCGTAAGGGACAAAACCCACCACTTGCAAAGGTGTCAACAGTGCCAGATGTCATGAATTAAGATTTCCTTCCATAGCATGGCAGTCACCCCTAGAGAAAGTTCCTGGGCCTTTGCAAGAAAAAGACTCCAGGTGTTTTGTTTTAGGTCCAGTGTTTTTTGCCCACTGAAGGAGAGAAGAGGTGAAGAAGGAGGTGATTTCAACCAGAGGGGGCAAGATCTAGACTAAAGGTGAATGAGATGAATATTGGAGGGGGGAGGGAGCAAGAGGGAGGAGAGGGGGAGGGAAAGCTAGAAATCCACAGTATGTAAATATTTCCTTGTTTTTACAAAACAATATTTCATAGTCTGTCTAAATCCCTGCCAGTAATTTTAACCTAGTAGGAAAGTATGTTGTTTCCATTTGTTCTCCTCTGTGCTCCCTTTGACTGAGTGGGTGGGAAGCTCAGGGAAGAGTATGAATGCCCTTCCACCATTGTTTTTTTCTTAACTGGAGCTCTTCTTTGACTTCCAGGAGACCACCCTGGCCTGGCCTTTCCTCTGCCTTTCTGCCTTCCTCTGCCTACACTCCTGGCAGCGTCACTCTCTGATGCCCCAGGACTGGAATTTCCCAGGCATCGGTCTTGAGCATTCTTTTATTCTGACTCCACACTCTTAGGGTGACAGTATTCATTTCATGGGTCCCAGATTCATTCCTCAAACACAAATCTCTCTTTTTGGGCTCCAGAATCATATAGAAATGCTGGGTTGTTTTCTTTTGGGTTTTTTTTTGTTGAGTTTTGTTGTGGTGCTGGGGATTGAACCCAAGACCTTGTGCATGCTATGCAAATACTCTACCACTGAGCTACATGCCCATCTCTCTTTGAAATATTAACTTGTTTCAAACACAATGTGCTGAATTGAACTCTGATCTTTAAACATGCTCCTCTTTATACTTTTTCCTCTATGGAAAGGCTTAAGAGGCTCCCAAATTATTTGGCACGACTTCTCTCTGCCTTCCCCTTGAATCTGGACAAGCTTGGTCTGAGTGATGCTGTGCAGTTTCTGGGCCCAGCTTTTAAGAGACTGGAAGCTTGCAACTTCTATCATTTGATGCATTTGCAGTATATCTAGAAGAGAATTTGTCCTGGAAGTGGGATGATGCCATAACCAAATATTGAATCATAGCATCATCTTCGGAACTAAGCAGCACCTGGAAGCTGGAAGTCCCTCCAGGAGACACTCACCAACTTTGTCCTTGAGGAAAATGCAAAGAAAAAATGACCTACTTCATGTAGTGGAGAAGAGCATAGCAGAACTCTCACCTGCAGAATGTGGAAAATTGTTAATGTCTCTAATGTACCTGTGGATCTGGCTAAAGAGACTACAATGCCAACAGGGCCCATCCAATGAGTTTCTTTTGGCGCATATGATTAAAGATGAGAAGAGAATTTTGTGCATGGTTACAACATAGGAACAACTATGTCTTATTTGTTGTTGTTTTTTCTGTGTGGAAAATCAGTGGTACTAGCAGCACTTGCTGATGAGTTCGTCCTTTCCCCGCTGATTTCTTGAATCATATTCTCATACCTCTCGCTCACTCTCATATACAGCTGGTGCTATTTGGGAGAGCTAATATATTTCTTCTCCCTAGCATCTATGTATCTCCTTTGCCAAAACCATGCTTTAAAGATTGTTACAGCTTCCTAAGTTTTCATATATGGTAAGGAAAATCATCCTGCATTACTGTTCTATTTTTGGAATACTCTTGGCCCTTTATACTGCCATATGAATTTTAAAATCAATTTGCTTGTTTTATCTAGGAAGAAATTTGAATAAGTACTGGATTCAATATCAACTTATCAGATCATACCATCACAGCTAATTAGAAAGATATGATTCACAACAATAACAAAACTAGATACCTACAAATCACTGAACAAAATTTGTGCGTGTCTTTAAAGGAAAAGAAAAATTATAAAATGTTTTTAAAAAAATTAAAGATGACCTGAACAAATGGTGAGATGAAACATATTCATAAATGGGAAGACTCAGTATGCTATGAATATAATGAACCTTGCTTAATTCTATTAAATTTTAAAAATAAATTGTTCCTTTGCCTATTTTTCAATTGTTAATTAAGTATAAAACTATTCGTAGCTCACATCAATGCAATGCCTGAAATTTAGCTTGCTATTTTCATCTCCTTTTCTTTCCTATTTCCTAACTTTACTAACACCTTCACACTTTTCTGTTTTGCCTTCTCAGATGATTATGTGTAACTCTCTCTTTTCGATTCTCTATTATTATACACAATCCCTCTCTGGTCTTCTTGGTTTCTAGATTCTTTGCATGCTACTTTTCTATCTTATTTTTCCTCTATTTGAACTGTAGATACTCCAACAGTTTCAATGCCTTTATCCAGGTATGCTCCCTTAAATAACAGACATATGTGTCTAGGTGCTGATAAAGAATGTCCATTTCTATATCAATCAGTGACTTAAAAGTATAGTGTGCCCCAAATCAAATGCATTCCCTTCCTTGAGAATGTGTTCCACTTACATCTTCAATGAATGACACTGCTGTCCATGAACACTTTTAAAACAAAGGGGAGGTCAGAAAGATATTAGTAGTATATTATATTTAAATAATAAAATTTGCTTCTGACTAGTGTTGCCCATGAGGATTTTTCCCACTATAAGTTTTCTTTGTACTTTTTCACAACTTCACACTAAGTAACAGTAACACTATTCTCATTTGCCATTGTGGCTTTGAGCCAAGAAAACCTAAAACAGGCAAAAATGAAAGGTATTTATATTATTAACAAGTACATAGTGTTTACATGTTCCCAATAAGTTCGCAAGTTATGTATAATGTTTAATGACAGTGAACTAATAATGCCTGGCATTATAGACTTAAGTGAAGTCTATCAGAAACATGAAATATTTTGGCTATTAAGAGTCTGCAATTATTATAGTACAAAGCTATTGTTCAAGTGCCAGAAAATGGATAATTATGCAAGCTTAAAAAACAAAATTAAAGAAATGCATCTATAAATACCAAATACTTCCTGTTGGTCTTCAATTTGGGCAATCTGCCCAGACAGTGTGTTGTTACAACTACATATAAGCAGGGCTGGGGTTTAGCTCAGTTGGTAGAGTGCTGCTGTGCACTCTCTAAGGACTGCAAAATGGGAGAAGGATGTGGCAGTCCATTCCTGAAAACAATCCTGAGGCAATTAGCCATTGAAAACCCTCTTGAGGGTGCTATGAGTCAGACCTGACTCCGGGGCACCTAACAACAACCACGTATAAGGCAGACAGCTGTCAACAAATGACTTTCTCCCTTGCCTTTCCATTCCTTTCTTCATGGCCCCTGTTCCCATCGCACCCTCCAAACTTTCCCAGCACCTAACAGGAAGGTGAGTTGTTGGCACTTTAACAAGCACATCTGCAGGTCTGTGATTGAGCCGTCTGCTTGCTTTGGAGACAGAGCAAATTAAGAAACGGATGCCTCTCCTAAGAAGTGAAAGAAGTAGAAAAGGCTAATGGCACAAATAGCAAGGAAGAGTGACAATTAGGCCAAACTTTCTTTTCTCCATCTCTAGCCTTTCTCAGTAATCTTTCACTAGCAACTTGTTTGTATTCTTTCAATTCATAAGGCTGAACACAATTCAGTCTCACATCCACCCTCCCCAGCCCAAACCTTATTTCCTGTTAGTTACTAGCAAGTACCTCCCACACTATTTAGTCTTTACTACTGTAGATAATAAACCAGAAAACTCTAAAGTTTTATGACATAGAGTCCAATTAGACCATGCCATAGGTGTGTTAACTTTGGATAAAACTTCTCTGGACTTTCACTTTCTTGTCTATAAAATAAACAATATGTGTTTTGTGGCACTATGGGACCGAGTGAATGGACCTCTCTTCAGTGCTAAGCACACTGTCTATAATATCATAGGCACTTGAGACGCAGTGGCTTAATAAGAAAGATCAAACTGAGGAGGGGCATGTCCATCTGCCTACAAAACCCAAGGACATATAGAAAAATATTACTAAGTAAAAGATAGAGAAGACTTAAATGGGAAACTTAGATGGGAAGGGTGGGAGGGGGGAAGCATAGAGGAGGGTAAGGGGTAACCTATATGAATAATGTTTATCAAAATGCATATATGGGAATGTCACAATGAAAAGCATGTCAAAATGAATCACATTAAGATGTACTTTAAAAATTTCCAATTAAAAAAAAAAGCAGCTGCACTTCCACATCTGCAGACTTCATTCTTGTCTCAGCCCTGAGTCATCCTTCAAGTCCCTACAATTCTCATGTGCTGGGCTTAGACCTAATGATTCGCTTGTCTCCAGCACATGGTTGACTTGCTTAGTCCATCCTCAGCCTCTGAACTCCTGGCTCCCCACTGCTTGATTGAGTACTTGGTATTCGACCTATCCCCTGAGCCACACTCATGAGAAATCCAAACAAATACAGCCCAATACTTCCAGACCCAGCCCACCTCTCTGTACTTGACCCTGCAGTGTCTGGTGTTGGATCAAACTTGAAACTCATTAAAGGACTGCTTGGAACTGCATTAACAGGTCATGTGACTAAAACTAGATAGTTTACTGCAGTTTCAAAAAGGATGGAAAAATCTCTATTGACAAGAAGTTTTTGGCTACTCGGAAAAACTCATCAGAACTTGAGATGCTTCAGAGCTAGTATTCTAACAATATCACAATATCTTCTACCAGATGAATACCCATGTCTAAAAATCCACTGAGCAAAGTAAAGGAGCTTGTTTCATATCAAAATGAACTATCGTGTTAGTAGGCCATGCTGATCAACATAAATCCATCAAGAGGATTTTCTGGGAGAAAAAAGCCACCTTACTCAAGCTCATATGCTCTCCTTCTCCCACCTTCCATTTCTCTGCACATTTTTAGCCAAACTCCAGGACAGGGTTGTCTACACAAACCCTGCCCACGGCCTTGGCTTGTCCCTCTCTCAAACCTCCTCCAGTTGTGCTCACATGCCACAGTTTCGTCAAAATTGCTTCTGCCAAGGTCGCTAATGGTCTCTGTGTTGCCAAGTCCAAAAGCTAATTCCTCCTTCACTCTGTCATGTTTACTCTCTCGCTCCTCCATCCTTTCTTGAAAACATCTGCTGCCCCCAGCTCCCTTGTGACTGGTCTCTCTTGGCACCTCTCTAACTTGGCTGGCCACAGGCCAGTCGCCTCCTTTCCCAGTTTCTTCTCTTCTCCTCAATCTCTACATATCAGAATTCCCCAGGGCTGGGTCCTGCTCCTCCTTTTTTCTCTGCTTTTCATCTCTTTCTTGTGATCTCATCTAGCATCATGTCTTTAAGTGACATCCATGTGCTGGTAATGGCCACAGTTTAAGTTTCCAGCACAAAACTGTTTTACACACAACTGGTTTATCTTGTTACTTATATATCACTTATATACAGATGCCTAATAAACATCAAAAAACTTGTTGCTGTTGTTGTTAGGTGCCATCAAGTCAGTGCTATCAAGGTCTGACTCATTGTGACCCTATGTACAATAGAATGAAACACTCCACGATTCTGTGCCAGGCACACAATCATTTTTATGTTTAAGCCCATTGTTGCAGACACTGTGTCAATCCATCTAGTTGATGGTCTTCCTTTTTTTCTTGACCCACCACTCTCCTAAACATGATGTCCTTCTCCAGGGATTGGTCCGCCTGACAACAGGTCCAAAATATGTAAGATTCACTCTAGCCATCTTGCTTCCAAGGAGCACTCTGGTTGTACTTCTTCTGGGACAGATATCTTGGTTCTTTTGGCAGTCCATGGTGTATCCAATATTCATCTCTAGCACCAGAATTCAAAAGTATCAATTCTTCTCCTGTCTCCCTTATTTACTGCCCAGCTTTCACAAGCATATGATGCAACTGAAAATATCATGGGATGAGTCAGGCGCACCTTTGTCCTCAATGTGACATCTTTACTTTTCAACACTTTAAAGAGGTCTTTTACAACAGCTTCTCCCAATGAAATGCATCTCTTGATTTCTTGACTGATGTTTCCACAGGTGTTGATTATAGAGCCAAGTAAAGCAAAATCTTGGACAACCTCAATCTTTTCTCTATTTACAATGAAGTTGCTTCTCACCCAGTTGTAAGGAAACTTAAACATGGCTAAATCCAACTCCCAAACCTCCCCATCTCCACTTTTTAAATATGGTGTCTGCATCTTTCCCAACTAAAGGTAGGAGTTTCACTGCTGCAGCTGCTCACATAAATAGTCTTGGAGAAGTCATTGATGGCCTTTTGTTCCCTCTCTCATCTCACCTCCAATCTACTAGCTAATTCTATAGGACTTGCCTTCAAAACAAATCTGGGATCGGACAACGTCTCACCTTGGGTACTATCACCATAGCCTAAGCCTTCCACATCTCTTACCGGTTAATGCCATCATGTCCTGACTGGTCTGTTTCTCTCCTGCCTTTCCATTGTCTGTTCTCATAGCAGACAAAGCAATCTCCTTACTAGAAAGGCTAATCATTTCAGGCATCTACCCAAAACCTGTTACTGGCTTCTCAGGTCTCTAAGTGAAAACAAAAATCCTCAGCACAGCCTAATGTGTTTCCTTAATTAGCCTTTGATTCCCCTAGGGCTTTCTTGGCCTCTACCTTCCCTTTCACTCTCACATTTGCCTCCTTTCTATTCCTCGAACTAGCTGAGTGCATTGCTGCTACAGGGCCTTTCCCTTCCTTTTCTATCTTCCTGGTCTGCTCCTTTCCCAGATTATTAACAGGCTCTCTCCCTCTGTTATTCAGATCTCTGCTGAAATATCACTTAACTAATAAGACCTTTACTCACTGTGCAAAATTAAATAGCAAGTCATCTACTTTAAGTGCTCAAACTTTTTCATTAAGCTATTGATTGTACAGCCTATAGCCATACCACTCTGCTGTCCAATCTCTTCTGATCTTAGAAGCTAAGTGGGGTCGGGCCTGGTTAGTCCTTGGATGGGAGACCACCTAGGAACACTGGGTGCTGTAGTCTTGGGAGAAGGATCCAGTGGCCCACCCCAAAAAACAATCAGCCATTGGAAACCCTATGAATAGCAGAGAAACTCTGACAATAGTGCCAGGAATAGCACAGTGTTGAGTAGAATTTTGTCTGTTGTACACAGGGTCACTATGATTCCATGGCACTTAACAACAACAACATTGATTGTACAGAATGGAAGTTTCCATGAGAACGAGGACTTTAACTTCATTCAATGTTAGTCCTAAACAGTATCTGCCTTGTAATAATGGATATCTAATAAATACTTATTGCATAAGTGAAGAGGAAATGATGGATGAAAACAGACTTAGGAACAATACGGAAAGTTCATTTGGTCAAGTCATCAGGAGCCATTCAAGGATATTTGATGTCAGAAGAGGGAGGATTATTTTCTCAGCTAGGAGAATGTCCTAGGAGAGCAAACTGAGAATGGAACATGGCCCAGGAAATTAAACATGAAGCAAAAAGTAAATAAGTAATATTGACCAATCTTCCCTTTCTTGATTAGAAATAGGAAGGAAGGTGGCTGGGAAGGTGGCTGCCAGATGTTCGTATCCCAAGGAATAATAGCTGATGGCAAAAGAGGGGAGAGGAAAATCAGCTATCTTTGCCATTTATCATCTTCAGTCAACCTCAACATCAGCAACAATGAGTCACTTACTGTACTTTTTATATCTGATCAGGAAATGGAAAAAATTATAAGACATGACCTCTGATACACAGAAACTCCTAATCTAATGACAAAACCATGGTTTGATGATAAAATTAGGTTTAGTCTGGCTCATCTTACCATAGACTGGGTAAAATATAAAGAATAGAAATTTATTTCTCATAGTTTTGGAGGCTGGCAAGTCCAAGAACAAGATACTAACTCTAGTGACACCTGATTTAGGCTTCTAAGATGGCATCTTGACTGCTAAGTTCCCTAGAAAGGAGGAAAGTGTGTCCTCACCTGGCAAAAGGTGGAAGGGTGAAAAAAGGCAAGCTCTCCTCCTTCAAGACCTTTTATAAGGTCCCTAATCTCATTAGGCCTGCAACCGTAGCACTGTGGCTTCCGATCCTGTCAGATCATGGAAGCTAAGCAGGGTTGGACCTGGTTAGTCCTTGGGTGGGAGACCACCTAAACACCAGGTACTGTAGGCTGGGGAGAAGAACCTGGCAACTCACTCCCAAAAATCAATTACCCATTGAAAACCCTATGAATAACAAAGAAGCACTGACAGTAATGTTTCACCTGTTGTACGTAGGGTCACTAAGAGTTGGACACCAACTCAAGGGCACCTGACAACAGCAACAATAACAACAACAATCTCATTAGGGTTGTTATGAGTCAGACCTGATTGGAAGGCACCTAACAACAACAACAACAGTCTCATTCCATTAGGGCAGAGCATCATGGCCTCATCACCTCCAAGAAACTACTACCTCTCAATCCTATATTGCCTTGAGGACTAAATTTCAAATGTGAATTTTTTAAGAGACAAAAACATTCATAGCATACCATGTCATCCTTGCCCTATACCTAATTCATGACTTCTCATGTCCAAGATTCATCTATTCCACCCCAAAGACCCACAAGTTTTTATTTGTTCTAATATCGACTCAAAAGTCTAAAATCCAAAATCTCCAAAGTCATGACTCAAGTCATGATTTAGCCTGAGGCAAATTTCTTTCCAGCTGTGAGCCTGTGAAATCAGACAAGTTACATGCTTCCAAAATGCAATGGTGAGACTCGCACAAAATGGACATTCGAAAACAGGAACAGGAAAGGGGAAAGAGGTAACTGGCTTCAAATGGGTCCTCACAACATTACAAACAACATTACATTTTAAGGCTGCAGAATAATCTCTGATTCCATGACCCACTTCCAGGACATGCTAGGGTGGAGGTTAAGGCAACCTTGCCCCTATAGGTGCCCCTATAGGCCACATGTCAGTTCTCAGGCAGGTGTTGTTGTTGTTAGGTGCCATCGAGTTGGTGTCTGACTCATAACAATCTTACATACAACAGACAAAATACTATTGTCAGTGCTTCTATGCTATTCATAGGGTTTTCAATGGCTGATTATTTTGGGGGAGTGGGTTTTTCCAGGTCCTTCTCCCAAGCCTATGGTGCCTGGTGTTTCCAGGTAGACTCCCATCCAAGCACTAACCAGGCCTGACCCTGCTTAGCCTCCAAGATCTGATGGGATTGGATGCCACAGTGGTATGTATGGCTGCAGGCACTTGTGTTATAGGCGAGGTCAACTATGGATGTCAGACCCATTCAGTCCAGGCACTTGTTCTCCTCAATGAAAGAATTTATAGATGAACACAGAAGGCCAGTAGGCAAAAGTTTAATTAAGAAGAGGAAGTATTTGAGAAGGCCAAGGCACACACGGAGGAGCAGTGGAGATGACCTTGCAAGGGGCGATCCCATTGGGGATGGATGGAATAGTATTTTTATAGCTTTAGAGATGTTAATGAAGGGAGCATGTTTAGTGTGAATCATGTTGCTATTCTACCTTTCAGGTGGAATGGTGTCTGTCAGCTTGCCCCTACCTGTCTGTCAGTTTGTCATGCTGTGGGGTTTTGCGTGTTGCTGTGATCCTGGTAATTATACCACCACTATTTCAGATAACAGAAGGGCCAGCCAGGGTGGACAGGTTTCAGCAGAGCTTCCAGACAAGACAGACTAGGGAGAAGGATGCTGCTGCCCACTCATGAAACAATTAGCCATTGAAATCCTTATGAATAACAAAGAAGCACTGTCAAATATAGTACCGGAAAATGAGCTCCCCAGGCTGGAAGACATTCAAGAAATGACTACAGTAGAGATGCCTCCTCAAATAGAGTCCACCTTAATGATGGGAATGAAGTAAAGCTCCTAGGGCCAACTTTCGCTGATGTGGCACAACTCAAAATGAGAAGAAACACAGTGGCTGCAACAAAGAGCTCAAACATGAAAAGATCATGTGCATGGCACAGTGTTGGGTAGTTTCCTTCTGTTGTACATAGGGTCAGTATGTGTCAGATTTGACTGAAGTAAACCCAACAACAAGAACAACCTTTAAGGATATTTAAGTCATTTAATGAGTTATATAACCATGCCTTGAGGGCTGGGATTTAGCTCAGCTGGTAGAGCGCTGTGATGCAGTCTCTGAGGTCCCGAGTTCAATTCCAAGCACAGCAAAAATGGGAGAAGGACCTGGCGATCTACTCCCAAGGCAATCCCGCAACAGTCAGCCATTGAAAACCCTCTAAGGGTCGCTATGAGTTGGATACTGACTCGATAGCACCTAACAACAACAACAACAACCATGCCTTGGGTGCACGCTATTGACATGAAGCTGTGGGATATGTGCAGTGGGGCCAACTTTCCCTTAAATTTGCCCTTACTGGTGGAGCACCACCAGTGGGAATTCATATTGTCAGCAGCAATAAGAAATGTGGCTCAGAGTTGCCACTTAGCCTGAGGAGTTCCCCTCATCAGGAGCTCTACTCAGATTAAGCCTGTCTTTGGCTTCATTGCAAAAAGAATTTCAGGGAGAGTCAAAAGATGAAACAAAATTTATTAGGTACATGCTTTAGATTAATCGTGGGAGCTCATAAAGAGAGAGAAGAATCAGTACAGGTCCAAGACTTGAACAAGGGGCCCCTCTTAAGAGAAGGGAAAGCTAAGGCCCTTGGATGTCTTTATAATGCATATAGTAAGTTAGTGCCTTCACCAGGTGAGTTTAGGGAGGTGCCACCAAGGTGGGTTTACAGAAAGGTGTTACAGAGGAGTTGTCCAGTTTTACACTGGCAGTAAAAATGGCCCCTACTCCCACTTGTGAAGATAGGTTCAACTCAGAGCTCTGTTTCATGTATTTTGACTGTAAGGATAGCCTGCTATTTAAAATTTTTTTATTATTTAAATGTCTCTCAAAAATAATTTCTCTATCCAGGCTGTCCTCGACGGCAGTTTTCTGTGTCTTGAAGTCTCTGATTTTCAGCTGGTAAGATTCAAACCAGATCCCAGAATGAAAGCTCTTTTCTTTCCCATGTCTGCCAAAAATTGTCACTGACTTTTTGGCTGCCTCAAACCATAATCATTGGGTGGGAGTTTTAGGGAACTGTGCACGCTCAGGGACTTGGTATTGGTAATTTTAAAAATCTGGGAGAACATCCTGGAGGGCTGAGTGTCTTTTCCTTTTGATTGGACAAGAAGGATGGGTGGTTTTCCTCATTGTATGTAAAAACAAGGAGAGGAAGGTGTGTAGGGCACTGCCTAGAGAGGCAGTTCTTCCCAGGGCCTATCTAGGATCCCTTGGAGGACTGAGGCTTGTTCCCCAGGCAGTCACCTTTGCCCTACATCCTGGAACTCAGGGTCGTCGAGCTCCCCAAGATGGCTCTGGCATCTATTCCCTTGCCTCTGCCCCCTCGATGCCGATTGGCTGTTTCCAAACCCCTGAATAGCTCCTGATTGGACCATTCTGGAACCACCCCTGATTGCCTACTTCTACAAAACCAAATTTGAATATCCCTTCTGATTGGCTGAAACCCGTATGAGGTGACTGCCTCTGATTGGTCCCCAGCAAGCCCCAGAAGAGTATATAAGGGTGGTACACAGAGCAGTCTAGGTCCATTCCATCAACCGGGACAGACAAGGAAGAAATAAAGAGCTGTTCGAGTAGAGCACTCGGGGTCTTCTTTGGGAAGAAAAGAAACAAGGAGCTGCCCTGGACAGAAGCCTCTGAACCTGCCTTTTTCAAGGCTTCTCAGAGCAGCCGTGGGTATAAGCCTCCTTTCTGGGCCGTGAGGCTCCTGGGTGCCCAGCTCCCCTTCACCAGAAGACGGGTCTTTGGCTGCTGGTTCCTGCTCATGGCTGGAGCAAGTCCAGCGGCAGGGTGATGCCCCACAATGGTGTAATGAGAGAGTTGGCCATTGTCCCTGATCCCTGAATCTCTGCCTACTAACCTGTTCTCACATTCAAGTCTCTTACATGTGGCTCCCTTAGACAGGCATTCCGTGCACATGGCCCTACAGTGTTGGACTCTCGGGGACAGCTTAGCTCCTCTGCCTCCATTAGGCATTGCCCTAATGTCTCTGTGGGGGCGCTGCCCCTGTGGAAGTCTTTGCTTGGGCTCTAAGGCTGTTGGAAGCATCCTTTATAATCCAGGTGTCGGAAGCCATGCCTGCAGAAGTAGCACCACATGGATGTCACCAAATCTCACTGCTTGCAACCTCTAGGGTGGCAAGCCAAGCCACACCTGCATCTGCATGAGCCACAGTTGCAGAAGCCATGGAGTGCCACTGTAGAAAGTGGGAGGCAGAGACCCTGGGTATCTGTAGGTGGTGAGCCCCGAGGTCACACAGAGCTCACTAAGCCCCTCCAGTGCCCTGGAAACTGTTGTGTCCTCCAGGTCCTCATCTTCTGGGCCTGTGAGAAGTCTTACAACCTCCAAGATCTCTAAAATGCCCCCATGGTCATCGCCTCATTGCTTTTGCTCATTGTCTTAATGAATAGCACCTGGCTCCTCTCTACCCCTATTAACCTTATCAGGATGCTTGACCACACCCTTGTTTTTTCTTTCCCAATTTATTTATTTATTTTTATGATTTACATGGCCAGGCTGAGAATTTTCTCAGTCTTTCTATTGCATTTCCCTTTTAAGCAGACCAGAGAAGCCACGTAGAAGACATAGCTGCTGAAAGATTCCAGTTGCCAAAGATCATTAATCTTAAACTCTACCTTCCTAAATTCCTAGGACATGGACATAATTCAGCCAAGTTCTTGCCATTTTTTCACTGTCCATATTTCTACCCCTATTCTATCTACAACCGCTTCAGTAATCTCTAAGATGAAGGAGGCTTTCCCTACAACCCTCCTCTTCTGAGCCCTCCCAAGAATCCCCTTACTGTTCTGTTCACACAAATGCAGGCTTTTTCCAGCCTTTACTTTAAGACTCTTGCAGCCTCT
Organism: Pedetes capensis; assembly: GCA_007922755.1. Classification (NCBI taxonomy): domain Eukaryota; kingdom Metazoa; phylum Chordata; class Mammalia; order Rodentia; family Pedetidae; genus Pedetes; species Pedetes capensis. Next base: position 5,052 of record VMDO01026386.1, on the reverse strand, counting down.
ACTCATTAGCTAGTCTCAAAGCAGCTACCATACTTTTAGGTATTTATTATGGCAATGTCCCACACATTATGTTACTGAAGGTCTGGCTCTGGGGGGGGCCCCTGCAGACCAGATCCATCACTTGTCCCAACAGACCAAATAAGAAACAAATGGTAGTGACAACTAGAAAGAATTTATTCTCAGTGTGGCTGCATCAGGAAGAACAGAGGGTCAGAGTAACCTACAATCTGTATTCAAAGTACTTACAAGAGCTTTAGGATTATACAGAAGTGCAAAAGGTGGAAAAGGAGGTATGCATGGCCAAGCAGTCCTGGTCACATTGTGGTCTGGCTGATCCTTATCTCTGCCTAGTAACCTGTTCTCATGTTCAAGTCTTGTACATGTGGCTCCCTTAGACAGGTGTTCCATGCAGATGGCCCTACAGTATTGGACTCTTGGGGAGTGCTCAGCTCCTCTGGCTCCATTAGGCATTGTCTTAAATAATGGTCTGGTTGGTTCTCCAAACACCTGCTGGCACCAGGGGAGATGATTGCATGCAAGGGTCACTCTTCCTGGAACATGATATAAGCTGAAAATTATACATGGCTCAGAAAAAGTACAGTCCTGTATCAGAACTGAGGAGGTTAAGGAAGGAGAGTCTCAAGTTCAAGACCAACTTGGGCTATGCAGGAAGACCATGTCTCAAACAAACAAACAAACAAAAACAAAGAGAACAGGCTCAAAAGCAAAATGATGTTATTTGGGGCAATATTTGGGTTTTCCTTCAGGTTTGGGGCAATAACTGGAGACTGCGAGGTGCCATTCTGGTGGTCTGGAGCAGGACATTGTAAAACTTGGGAGTTGATTATCATGTCCTTGTAAACATGTAAAATAGTTATTCTTATCTTGGTGTCTTCAGCCTTTAAGGAGGAGGAGAGAGATTATAATAATCCTTAAATGATTAACATGTCTACATACAGAGTTGGCCAGGATCTGACCCCAAGTTTAAGGTAACAGAGGAGGAAGATGCAATATGAAGGGAGAGATGCCAATCTTTCATCCTGTTTTTAGGTATCCATTGGACATCTATAGGCCAAGTGAATCAATTCTTTCAGCAAAAGCAAGACTGTAAGTGCCTGTTACATTTTTTGGTGTTGTTGGGTGCCATCTACTTGGATCCAACTCATAGCAAGACCATGTACAGAATGAAACACTACCTAACACTGTGCCAGGCACATGATCTTTTTATGTGTGTGTCCAATGTTGCAGCCATTGTATTTCTTCTCATTTTGAGTCATGCCATGTCAGCTCCTGGGCTTTACTCCATTCCTGTCATTGAGGTCAATTCTACTTTGAGGAAGCATCTCTTACCCAGTGGTTTCTTGAATGCTTTCCAGCCTGGAGGCCGCATTTTCTGGCACTGTATTTGACAGTGCTTCTCTGCCATTTATAGGGTTTTCAATGGCTAATTGTTTGGGGAGAAGGCAGCCAGGTCCTTCTCCCTAGTCTATCTTTGTCTGGAAGCTCAACTGAAATCTGTCTACCATAGGTGGCCTTTCTGGTGTCTGAAATACCATTGGCATAGCTGTCAGCATCACAGCAACATGTGAGCCTCTTCAGCACAGGAAGTTCACAGACACATGGGACCTGTTACATTCAGGTACCAATTTATGTTTTAGTCTTGGTTCTCCAGAAAGAGAAAATCACTAGGATTTTCTAATGGAGTGATATATATGGGAAAGGATTTATTAGAGGAATTGGCTCACTTGATTATGGAGGCTGTAAAATCCCCCTGGGCTGGGATTTAGCTCAGTTGGTAGAGTGCTGCGCTGCAGTCTCTGAGGTCCCGAGTTCAATTCCCAGCGCCGCAAAAATGGGAGAAGGACCTGGCAATCCACTCCCAAGGCAATCCCGAAACAGTCAGCCATTGAAAACCCTACGGGGGTCGCTATGAGTCGGATACTGACTCCACGGCACCTAACAACAAAAATCCCCCTAAAGGCTATCCCCAAGCTAGAGAATCAGGGTTCTAGTTACACAGCTCAGTTCAAGTTCAAAGGCCTTGGAGCCAAGGAAGCCAATGGAGTAACTCTGAGTCTGAGGCCAATGCCCTGAAAGATCTGGGTCTGATAAGAGTCCCAGAGTCCAAAGGCTGGAGAAACTAGGGTTCTGACATTCAAGGGCAAGAAAAGAAGGGTGTGTTGCCCTGGAAAAGACAGATTCACCCCTCATCTGCCTTTTTATTCTACCCAGGCCCCCAGCCAATTGGATGGTACTGTTCTGAGGTGTATCTTCCCTATTCAGTCTACCAATTCACGCCCTTAGATGAGCTCCTAGGGCTAGCAATCACCCTAAACCACCTGGACTTCCCTTTTAGCAGAAGAGGGATGTACTCAGTGCCTACTGAGCTGTCAAGAATAAATAATGCTTTACCAGCTCTCTGAGTATCTCTTAATCCAGTGAAGTTGACACTCGCCAAGCGACCATGGTGACAATGTTTTAGAAATACGACTTAACATTTCTCCTCCTGTTAATTTGGTACCCAGTGCCCTGAGTGATAACAAAAGGAAATAGACCTCAATGTTCTCTGTCATATTTCTTATCAGAGTGAACACATGAGGTGCTAAATAATTTTGCTCCGTGAAGTATGACTGAAACAAGATATCCAACTCTACAAACCTTTACACCTGACCTTTTCAAGGAATCAGTTGGAAAAGAAAGAGTTTCTTTACATTCTAGTGATTCCATTTCTGAACTTAAATGCCAATTGAGTGGGATTTGAGCTTAATTTGGAGTGGGAGTATAAAAGCGACTCAGAGACAGTGCTAGAAAGCACTTACTCTCCACCTGGGTCCACAGATGTCTGGTGAGTAACTAAAAGCAAGATAAAAGCTTGACATCTCTGCTTTCATTTTATATCTCTCTCCCTTATTATCTTAAAACTTTGGTCCAGATTCCTGCTCAATTCTGCATATGGGCATATTAATCTTTTAAGGAATGTTCTTCTATTTCTGGCAATCCTCCCCCTTCAAGGCTGAAGATGTTAAGTTTCGAGCAACTAAGGTATTTTCAACTGATCATCAAATGCCATCTTGTACAACACCCTGTCCCAGTCTCCTGGACTGGCACATAGGAGTCTTCAGTTGTGGGCCCAAACCTTTCAGGAACAGTGGAGCATCACAGGCAGATCCACCCCAGGATGGGAGTGTCCCCCTGAGTAGGAGCCTTCAGCTCATGGCAACAGAATTGTCCCCGTTCTAGGGTCACAGGTTGGATAGTGCATGGAAAGTGCCCTCCCCCAGCAGTGGCAATTTCTTGACGCCAGTGAAACGGTAGCACTAGTACCTTGATTGTGATCAACCAGAACACAGTTGGGCCAAACTGCTCAGCCATGCCTCCTTCTTGCCCCTTTCCCTGTAGAATCCTGGGCGCACATCAGTACCCCAGAGGACAGCTTGATGCCCCTTTCTTCCCAATATAGCTGTGGGTTAGGTTCCTGCCTGCTTCCCATCATTACTTTTGTTTGCTTTCTTTGGGATGTGTGGTCACACCTGATTTGCTGGGACCCCCAGGGTCAGGACTCTGGCCTGGAATTGTAGTAACAGTACATAATATTGATGGAAAATATTTTGCAGTATAAAGCGTGAGACTGGCGGCAGCAGCAAAGTGCAAGGTAGAGGTCAGGCAGTAGTTACTACGCACATAAGTAAGAGTTAAAGCGAATTCGGCCTTTGAAAGACTCCTTCCTGGGCTCAGAGCAGCAGGCAGGGCCACAGGGTTAGGCGTCATGAGTGCTTCTTGGATTCATTAGTATGCAGGGTGTGTGGCTTTCCCTGGTCATCTCCTGGGCCACCATCCTCCTCCTACACAATAAGCCTATCAAGTCTAAGAAGATGCAGGAGCAAAATCCAAAGGCAGCGCAAATGATGACTCCGTTGTTCCTATAGGAAGCCCCAACTGTCCGCTCTCCCAAGGAGGTGGATCTCATGTGACAATCACACTGCGGCCCTACAATCTCTATACCATATCACAGACTCTAGTCACTGAAGAAATTAAAAATAAATAAATAAAGATTTAGAAGAGGCAACCCTGAAAAATAGAATATTCCAGAATGACATCAATTAAAACAGGAATGGAAATGAATGAAATAGGAACAGCAGAACAGAATGAGAGGGCGCCATTCAGTTGACAAATTAAGCGATTGGGATTCTCCACACTATTATACTGGCAAGAGTAAAGTTCTTAATGAGGAATTTTAAGTATCCTTGAAGTGACTCTATCCGAAGAAAAAGACTGCAAAATGCATTATCTTCAGAAAAAGCAATTGTGCCTGAGTGGTTTCTATCAAAATCATTTGCAAGTTAACTACTTGCCTGGGTGTGTGTACACCCATATGCACACACCCATACACATGCACACACACACCATCCAGAACACTTGTATTATATAGGGTCCCTCAGGTTTCAAAGATCAGATATACATCAATTTCAGAGGAGGAGGATTTAATGAAGGCTATATAGTGTTAAGCATGCTGCTATACCACTGTGGTGTCCAATCCCCTCAGATCTCAGAAGCTAAGCAGGATCGGGCCTGGTTAGTACTTGGATGAGAGACTGCCTGGGAATATCAGGTACTATAGGCTTGGGAGAAGGACCTGGCAACCCACTCCCAAAAAACAGTCTGCCATTGAAAACCCTATGAATAGCAGAGAAGCATTGACAATGGTGTTTCGTCTGTTGTACATAGGGTCGCTATGGCTATGAGTCAGATACTGACTTGATGGCACCTAACAACAAGAACAACAAAAACAATATACAGTTTTAAAGGGATTGAGGTTTAGCTCAGTTAGTAGAATGCCTGCTCTGCATGCTCTGAGGTCTTGGGTTCAATCCCCAGCAAAAATTGGAGAAAGACTTGACAGCCCACTCCTGAAATAATCAGCCACTGAAAACTCTATGGATAGCAGATAAGCACTATCAGATATAGTGCCTCTTTCATTCTGTTGTACATAGGGTCACTACAAGTCAGACCTGGCTCAATTGCACCTAACAGAAGAGAACATTTAGTTATAAA